>JAGXCT010035133.1:0-56427 GCA_022495035.1 Philopotamus ludificatus
GGAATAAATACTAACATATTCATTGCAAGGCATGCACATTTATAACTAATTTCAATACATTCATTTAATAATGATTTATTAATGAACCCGTCATAGCTTGGAGGTAATTACAATCAAAATATGATTGTTAAAGTTAATTGTCAATAAGCGCAGATAGCATTCAGATGGGTGACCATTCTGAATACTTCTGAGTGACGCTGGTCAACAGAGGAGGCTGACGACCTTCATTTCGCAAAAAAATAACTGTCAAAAATATAAGCTGGGAAGTAAGCAGCAGCATTCTTCAGTATAAAAAAAATCACTGCGGTGCAGAAGGCAACGGAAAACAACTGCACTATATATTCCTATGAAAACCATATCCATGGTCCTCCATAAGGGGAATCATACACATGGTCACGATCCTCGGTAATGAGGGAAAGTGGACTAACATTTTATATAAAAATATAATATGTAATCGCTTCACGACTCAAAAAAAAGTGAATAAAATCATTTCTTGAAAATAAGAAATTGATTGGAAGATTTTTACATTTTTTTATAATGCAAGAAAATTATACAATCTTATAGGAATATTATCACGAAAATTATTTTAAATATGCATGCGGAATAGGGTGTTTTATTTTTCGACTCTGACAACATTGATACACAGTTTGTTTCTGGTCACTGGTGTGGTGGTCAACACAAGATTAATTCACTGAAAAGGGAACAATTAGTTGAAACACTGACCAGTACTTAAAGTTATCTAAAATCTAAAATTACAAACTATATTAAAGCAATTGATGAAACATTACCCGCAGCTATATCCCGGATGTTAATAAAGATGGAATCTGTTTTAACACGTTTTGTACATCTTATGATTTAAGAAAATTACTTGATCGGAAGAGATTTAAAGACATTACAAAGTCTTCTAATACAATAAAAAAAATTGTCTTAGATTATGGAACAAAAATACGTAATTTATTAATAGACCATTTTTCAGCAGACAGAACGAGTGTTGATTATTTTATTTTTCAGCTAACAGAATTTGCCTCTGAAGTGTCTTGTGGATGTTTATTTTATTATCTGGTGTAGTAAAATATTACGTGTTTTTGCATGCTTTAGTAATTTTTACATGTACAAAAATGGGAAATGTGGAAAAATGTCTTAATTATGTATTCACAAGATATGTCCCTCTTCTAGTTCTGTTTATTCTAAAAGATGAAAAACAAATGAAAAGATTTCGTTTTACAAACATTAAGGAGACAAAAAATCGTTAAAGCTGAAAGTCATACTAAAAATTCCTCTATTGATAGGAAAAACGAAACAAAAATCAAAGAAATCCTTGTGCATCCTTGTACAACAATCATTCCACATTTTACTAATAATAAAATAATATTTTTTAATACATAATATATTATTAATTATTATGATATTCACAAAAAGCTCTTATGCTATTTCAATGTAATTTAATATTATAGTATAGAGTATAACTATTTCAAGAACAGATAGAAGTACTAAATTGCAGCGTTTCAGGTGGAATATGTCGAGGTGGAACACTGGTATACATGTTTGCCATTATTTCAGTACATTATTATCATTGGCTACGTATAGAGGGTACTCGTGTAGCTTAATTAGAGAGTCAAAGTTGGGTGGACTAATTCGCGTGGTCGCCGAAAGGAGTGTTCCGAGACTTCCCTGGGATTCGAACGGTGTAGATAAAGTTACAATCGAAACAAGTGTCGGTAGTAGAGAGGAGACACACAGGAAGGACCTACCTCGCTCTCGTTCCAGCCTAGCCTGGCCGCAGAGGCTGACCCCCTGTGGGTCCCCATGACCCCTGCCAGGTCTAATTTTGTCGGGTTTGAAATCGGCGAGAAGAACTCGTTACCGGCACCTGGTCCAACTTGTATGCAAAGCGGTCTCTATGGTGGTGTGTCTCAACTTTACCAATAGTTTCCGCAACCCGTGCATTGATAATGTTATAAACCCTATTGTTATTTATATACACAAATCCCATTGAAACTTTGCCGATAAAGGGTTCGACAATTAATCAGGACGGGCGTCGGGGAAATTCAAGCCCCTCGCTGCTACATGATGGAAATAAATTCGTTTAATTTAACAAAATCTGGTTTATATTTGGTGGATTTTTATTTATCCGTGTTACAAAGTTACAAGGTTAATAGCTAAAAGTAACGCATATTTTTAATACTTTACCTATTTTCGATCAGATTCTATTAAAAAACGCAACAAGAAGATAATAAATATTAAATTGTGCTTTGTTTTATGAATATTAATATACCAAGCCTTTGGCTATTTATCCTTTGATGTGTCCTCCTACTGTCTAAATTTGTCATATTTCCCTATCTGCCGTTTGATATGGACCCATGACATTACAATATTTTTAGAGAAATTTATTTGAAACCAGCCTGTTTTAATAATAATTTATTATTACTAGCATTACATATAAAATCAATGGCACTTAACCTTAGATTTCAATTAAAAATTAAATATAATTATTAAAAATCGGTTCCATTGCGCAAAGCTTAAAAAGTTTTAATATTTCAAATAGCTTTCTAAAATCTATCTTCCTTTAAATTTATATATATATATATATTAATTTATATTTAAATATTTTTAATTCAATAGAAAGGACATAATATGAATATTACTAATACCCTAAATGTGGGTTTTTGTATTTATTCGTCAATAGTTTTAAATTGTCCCTATTAGATAAACAACAATAGTTTAAGTGCTTTTTTCGATTATAAAAACCCTTTTAGCTTTTAGTTTATAATTGTATTTCCTCAAAATTGGTAAAACTTTATTCCTTAATATTTTTAATACATATATGGGAGTCCAAATACAGAGGCTAACATTACGTCGTAGTTTATCGCATAGAATTCTTTCAAGATTTTATATTTTTTCCACAAATCGCCGAACACAGAAAAACACGTGCAACATTTTCGACATTTAAAAATATAATATCTAACCACTCCGTAATCCAAAGTTATAAAAACATATAATTGGATTTACACAACCCTCAAAAATCTCAACCTTAAAACTTTTGTTCATTTATTCGTAAAACTTTACTCTTAATACAAAAAAATATATATTACATAAAATAAAAATATCTTTCCCACGTTATTTTTTAATAAGATATACCTTATTTATTTTAGATATGAACAGACAGTATACATCATAATACGTATTTCCAAATATTTATTATCGTATTTTAATTGGTAATTCGTTTACGTATTGCAAATTAAATTCATTCCATTAAAGCTTTTGAAACTAGAGCTACTATATTTTCCAGTTTAGAAATTAAATTAAATATTAAAACAATTCCCATTTATTTTATGATTCATTATCCAGGAATGCTTAGTTATTCGGATGAATATTCCATTTCTAAAATGCCCGTAGCCAATTTAAAGTGATCGGATCGTCTCGATAGGGATTCCAAACTACTTTCCTCGATGCGAATGATAAAATGTGAAGGGGGGCCGGAACTGTAGTAGTTGCCTGAACCGCTGGCAACATTTTAATTAAAGATTTATTTTATTTGACTAATCTATACCGTGTTGTTTTATACATGTTCCAGTTTAGAAATGGTAGGAAGGGGGTGGTAATCGTTAGCAGCAATTAAGCATCGTTGCGTGACCGCCATTTAGCGAGCGCCGCGTTCGGTTATCTGTCCGGGTCTTGTTTCGAATGTAACTTTATCTAAAGCACCAGCCTTGTTTCTAAACGAACACCCCCGATGACAGCCCTGGAAATTGCCCCAACACTACTTCAGTCAATCTGCTGGAAATTGGACAGACACTGCTTAATTTACGGCCAAAATGGCCGTTTCCATTTTGTCGCAATTACGGGCTCGATGCAAAAAAAAATGACGTATTAAATTTGCGATATTATTTCGCGGAGAATGGTTTATGCGATCGTTAGCGAAAGACACAGGCGGTTATGGTCGTAAAATAATATTTCCAAAACAGTTTTCCTGGAATGAAAATTGTGAACATGATAATTTCAGAGCACGTTTTTATTGCGTGAAACAGTTTTTCGGAAAAGCGAACCGTAATTTTCTTTGATTGGAACCTTCGTGGTGGAAAAAAAAATAAAACCGCCCATGACCGGGGGGGGTCAGGGGGCCACTTCCGGTCCGCGGGGAAATGTAATGGCTCCACATCGGTAATATCATAAAAAACACATTACGCACACAAATTGTGCAACGCACACTGGTATATGCAAAATCTCGAATTACTACATATTAGAATGATCAAAAAAATGATTTATTTCCTTCCTATTTACAAGATCAATAAAAAATGTTGCTATTATTCTTAATCCGGTTTCTTATATCCCTGATTTTTATTTATTATATTGTTTATGATAGCTTGTATAGTTTATTATTTTTATTAAATTCGTGATCAAACCAAAATTTTATATCTAAATCTATAGCTAAAAATAGTATAAGTTCAAATAGCTTTCTGGTTATTTTTTTAAAAAAAAGCACATCTTGAACTATATTTTGGTATACTTAAAATATCTCAATAAAGCAAAAAGATAATATTCAGAAGTATAAAAATAATCTGATATAATCTTTCAGCCCTGATAGTAGAAAAAACAGATGTTTCATATTATTTTAATTATGGTGGAATTATTATGCTGCAGATGAATATCATTTTTGGACCGAAGTATTACGTTCTGTAAATTATGATGGAGGGAAAATCGCAAGGGAAACGATGGTTAAATAAAAAGAAGCTGTTTTGTTTAAATATTTACAACTAGACCGTTTTGGGTGGTCCGGATTTGTTTTATCTAGCAAAGGTTAAAGATAAATACAGTTAACCAACAAGAATTTAACAAATATTACAAAAGATATTCCATATAACGTTTATAATAAAATTAATTCAATTTACTGACCCCGGAGATGAGAGATTAAATGACAATCTAATTCGAGCCCAAATTTCTTTAGCTTAATACTGAAATTAAAGATATTTTCTGTTTTTAAAACATCAAAATTCTATCGCTAGATATAAATCGTTTAGATTAAAATAAAATGAAAAAGGTAATGTACAGCATCTGATATTTCCTTCGTTAATTTTAAAAAGTTTATCAACTACCACAATATAAAATAAAATTGACTTGTTGTAGAGACATATTGTTAAACAAGATTTCTATGTATATTATATTAATTTTAACATAGAAGGTATTAAATATTCATTGTGTTTTTGCTTTAAGTGTTAATATCAATTTCGTAAACTTTCATATTACATACGTAACTGTCTGGAAAGTTTAAACTTTGCATATTTTTGCAATCTCACTAAGAAATTATTTTCGAAAATATTAATTTTATGTAAAATTTAATATTCTTATCTCTGAAAACAATTACAATTTATAATAATTTGGCCTAATTATTCTTATGTTATTACACATTTATTGCATGACATACTAAAGTATACTGAATATATGACATACAATTAATCAACGTTCAGCCACATACGAATGTTAATATTAATATTACTAATATCAGATCGACCAGTATAATTATTTATATTTAAAATATAAATCTGTTATCACGTACTGCTTTTTTCCTTATAATTTTTTTTTTTTAAATATGTCTCAGCACAGTTGTTGCCCACAAGTTAATTAAATAATGTAATATGGAACGCTTTTAATTATCCGGCTCGCAATCCAATAACGACGACCACTGGTACGAGTTGCGTGTTTCCCATATCGTCGGCAAGGCTATCGTACGTGATTGCTCACTACCTCATTATATGGCAACTTTTCTTTAACCCGCAGATTTAATCTAAATGTTAATTTCTGATTTAATAATACTGGATAAAATGAATTCATTCCTTTTACAAATTAAACGAAAAATACGAGCCATGGCGATAAATATGTAGTGATTCGACACACGTTGAATTGAAATAAATAATTATTTAATTTTAAGTTTTTGAGGTATTTGTGCATAATTCAAGTTTTGCAGTGCCATTAAAACAATCCAATTATAGTCTGAGCTTTAAACTCCTGTCACCTTTAGACTAGACCGTGCATAGACTATGACTGGATGCCTCAGTCGTTCCACCTTCTTCTGAGATAACTACTTACGAATGTATGTAAAACTATCCGCTTTAACTTTCTTGAATTTATTAACACCCTCCTGCTGCACTCGGATTCAGCGAAATGTGCTGCTTGATGCACTACCCCCAACTTTTTCCTCCATTCGTAATTCAAAGTTTGGAAACTTGTTTGTCGTGTCCAAAAATTATGAGGAAGTAATGTGCACATGTTATTTAATTACTCATACACTAGGGTCTAATAACTTCATAATTAATCTAACTTAACTGTATATTTTTGTTACCCTTTTTAATCAGAAATTATTTGAACTGATTTTAAATCAATTCAATTATGTTTTTAGATGCCCCATAAATGCACATTTAAAATAAGTACAAACTAGATTTGCCATTTATATACGTTATCATAAATATAGAATAATTAATTAAAATATATTTACAACATTAATCTTACCTTTATCTAGTAAAAGGATAACATGTACATGCACAATACACCCGGGCCTCGTATAACACGGTTTTATATAACACGGTTTTGTATAACACGGTTGAATAAATGGTGGCATATTTTTTATACAACACGCTTTATATAACACGGTTTCAAGAAAAAAAATTAAA
This sequence comes from Philopotamus ludificatus, assembly GCA_022495035.1. Classification (NCBI taxonomy): domain Eukaryota; kingdom Metazoa; phylum Arthropoda; class Insecta; order Trichoptera; family Philopotamidae; genus Philopotamus; species Philopotamus ludificatus. The sequence continues at coordinate 6,666 of JAGXCT010035133.1, forward strand.
TTAAATAATTAACATGTTCGATTTGTACGTCCATGGAATGTGCCATGACAAATCTTATTGAACATGTCGAAACATGTAAATTTTGTTTGTTTCGAAACATTTCAGTTGTGCTCTGGCATTCAATAGCACAGTGCATATTTCTTGGTAATCCGTAGATTTTTCTGGCTTATTGTTTTTATTTATGCACTTTATATATCCTATACATATCAAAAAACGAAAAACATGCGAAGGGTTTCATAATAGCGAAAGAAAGAATATCTTCACTATTATGTTCTAATTCTTCTGGGCATTCCATAATGAAACCGTTATTTAGTAATAAACTAAACGAGCACTAAGAAAGGTTATGATAAAGCAAATCTACCTATTTATTGGAGAGGCAATAAAAAGGCGGACCCTAAAGAATTCTTTTTAAAGATTGGTTTTACAATTGTTTTATACCTGATGCAAGAGATTATACGAGGAAGAAATATTAATGATATTGGACAATGCACCAGGACATCCGCTCGATTTAAAACAACCTAATGTAGAAATATTATTTTTACCACCAAACACTACATCTATAATCCAGCCCCTAGACCGAGGTGTAATTTCAACATTTAAAGCTTATTACATACGTAGAACATTTGAAAAAATACTAGAAGACATCGATCAAGATGAAAACTTAACACTTCCATAAGCTTGGAAAAAATGTACTATTCAAAATTGTGTCGATATTGTTTCTGCATCCGCTAAAGAAATAAAACAATCAACTTTAAATTCTTGCTGGAAAAAGCTGTGTGAAGTAGTCTCTAAGAAATGTTTTACCACGAATAGAAGATGAATCTGGACAATAACATTGTCGTGGTATTGGTGGAGAAAGTTTTATGACATGGATATTCAAGACATCCAAGAGAAAATATTGGAATCGTTCGTTGAACGAAGAAAGAATTAATCGAAATGTAGAATGAGCCTACCGCAATTAATGACTCAGAAAGCAGCTGCAGCGACGTGGCTACATGTTTTACATTAAAAACCATAAATGACGGCTTGAAATTGGCTATCAAATTAGAAAAAAAAACTATTAAAAAGGATCCTATAAAGGAAAGAAGTTGGAAATTCAAGAGGGAATTACAACAGATTTTGGAACCTTATAATGAAATACGTAAAGATTTATACGCTAAAAGCAGACAATCGTGTATTACTGATTTTTTTAAGACTAAAACCACAAGAAATCCAGAGTCCTCCGATGATGATGATGAAAACTTACAACCGATCTCGAAAAAGAGTAAAACACATGAAGTGATAGCGATGATGAATGAATGCTACATTATATTATTAAAGTTTTTTTCAATAATATGTAAATGTATATGTATTTGTTTATTTAAAAAAATAATGTACATACTCATAAAAACTATCTTCGATTTTTTTTTGGAACGCAAACCCTAATTTTGTATGAACTTCAAACCTTGTATAACACGGATTTATATTACACGAGGTTTTGGTGGAATCATATAACCGTGTTATACGAGGCCCGAGTGTAATTCATAACAATTCCCATTACGGTATGAACATTTTCTTTATTGCTGTTCGAAAATCGATAATTGTTAATGATGAATTAGTTAAAGGTATCTCTAGAAATATGCGAAGATAGAATATAACTGATTTTCAATTAAAACTCACTGTCACTCTTCACTCGTCACTCTTGTAACAATTATATTTTATAACCAGTGGATTCTCAATATTTTTCATATCACTGATTATTCAAATTAAAATTAAAATTATAATAATTATTATTAATTTAATGATTAAGAGTGTAATATTATTATGAGATAAATAAACATATTGCTCATACTTTTAAAATTAAATTATTGTTGAGAATCTTATCTTTATATTCAAGCTAGATTCAAGCTAGATTGTTCCTTAAAAAAAATAGTAAGATTTTCCTAGCCGTAGTTAAAACTAAAAAGTAGTTTGGATAAATAATTTTATAGTCATCATTAATAAAATTATAAAATAATTAGCATTACGATTTTTTATTGTACCCTTGAAGAGTTTTAATATTACTCATTAATGAAAAATACGTAATAAAAATAAAATATTTCGTAGAAACCAATTAATTTTAATTAGCCTTACACTTATCATATTTATTTTATTTTTAGCAGAATTTTTTAAATGTATTAATATAAAACACATTATTTTTCGTTATCTATTAATACTTTTTTATTTTGACTATTGAATTTATTTGACTGAAATCAGTTCCTACAATCTTAATGATTTGTTATGTTGTAAAATACGTCAAATGACCTAATAAATCGATTGTATATCAATTGAGATAATTACTATTTATTCGTCCTTTATCAAAAAACGAATTTAGACTGATCAAATAAATGATATAACATAAAATGTCTTAAAAATCAAAGAAATATTGTAATCCAAAGGAACAAGAAAATCGAATTGCCTTTATCTGTAATAATTGTAGACTCGAGAATAGTTTCGATTCATATTATTTTGAATAATTTATAATAAAAGAACAATAAGAAGGAAACTAAGTAATAGAGTTAGATTGGTAATTGTATTAAGGGTGCCTAGAGGGTAGAAATTGAAACAAAATCGAAAAAGAAATCCTAATTCCTCTTCATAAAATGTTTTCTTATATTGTACAAGGGAATAATATAGGGGCCCAAATTAAAGTTGTGTACATAACCTAATCTAACCTAACCTATATATTTTCCAAACATTGTGTACTACCAATAAAGATAATAAAACTGGCGAATTTTGCTAAAATTGAGAAGATAAAAATAGATTTACTGAAGGAACTTGACAATTAATGAAATTGCGTTACAATGTTCTTCGAAGATTGGAATAGTTAAAGATTTAAATGTAATTAATTAAACAGGGGAAAAATTTAGAGAAGACAGAATTATTTTCGGCGAATAAATTAAACTCAGTTATGATTATTAATAGTTATACTATTGAAATATCAGTACATATTTCTTGGCAATAAAACAACTCAAAAAATTGTTTAATGTGTAAATCAATAACAAAGTTCATGAATATCATTACAGTGTTGAAGACTTAGTGTTATATTTGGTTAGGGACAGGTTTGTTTTTGCATAAAAAAATAATATATTATTTAATTCGTAATAACAAATATGTAATATTATACTTAGAAAAAAATATGAATGATTGACGTCATTAATTTATCAATAGAATAGCATTATCTCTAGACGGAAATTGCATATCGCTCATATCCTATCTGTGATCTTCATAAGATAAAGCACTTACATACCCGCCACTGTTCTAAGGTACGCCATTTCCTGAGATCATCAAGTTGACCGCAATAAGATAATGGAAGCATGTGGTGAACATTAGGAGGAAAATACGACGTAAAGATGAAAAGATTACATTAGCATTTTATTCCAAAACATTGACCTTATTTGATCTTATACAATATGTCCATGCTGCGAGAGGAATCACGTCTAGTTTGTTTCGTAGCAAGCCCGGGGTGCATCAAGCCTCCGTCCTTTGTCACAGGCGCCAGCTCGTGCTTCATCATTTGAAATTTGAAATTTGTTGTCGTGCATGGGAAAAGCGCCCCGGCATTTTATTGGTATTTTTGTGCTATGTGTAGTGCCCTCGCCGTTCCCCGGCATTTATGAAATACGGTCACGTACTATGGGGGCCCAGTGCTCCTGGCCTGATTCATTTATATTCCACTATTGTCCAGCCATAACATCACGCCCGATTCTCGATTCAGACATTGCAGGGAATTCGTTATGTCTATTTAAATCGGAACAAGACACGCCGGCCCTCGGATCCGCAGCGTTCTAATCCGATGCTGCACTGGATCAGTGCGGACAAAGAGTCGGGGCGTGGCCCCGCGGGGAGGAAAGGGGCGGGTGCTAGGAAAGTGCAACGAAAAATGGTTTAAACTTGCTGATCCAAAAGCTAATGGCTCGAAACGTATGCTAACGGGAGACGAGTTCAATTATTTTGAAAGCTTACGGATTTCGTTCCGATAAAAACATATATCAGCATTGTTTCCAGTTAGACAATATTCTTTTAGAGTCATATTTAAAACAGTAGTCGACAGATAAAGCAATCCTCTTGAATAACTAATAAATATATTAATATAATTTGTTAAAAATTGATTATTACAAATTAGTGAGTAATTCACTTTAATTTGTCAAATATAATAAAATAAATATTTAAAAAAATTAAAACTGTTAAATTCAAATTCACTTGTTCGTAATTTAATCAGACCTGACGAATCTTGTTAAAATCGGAATTTAACTTTTAAAATAAATTTAAACTTAGATAGAAATACTTCAAAGTGAATTTCGCAAAAATATTTTTAGTTGTTGTAGTTACCTCAACATGAAATATTTTACTGTGAGAATAGTTTCTCTACATCGTTGCAGCAATTATTTAAATCAAAGTGTATTCAAGCAAAATCCTGAAAAAAATACGTTATGTCACTACTCGTTGAAAATTTCTGTGACTAAAAATAAAGAAAAGATAAGCATTCTAAAATCTCATATAAAATATCAACGATATATAACATCAAATATATATACATATTCGGCCTAGTGATTAAGCAGAGTAATATTTCTGGTTACCAGAGAGTTTCTGAGAGCACCTGTCCTCACATTTGATGGAAGAAAAAGCACACGCGAATGAGCTCGATGGTAGGGAGGTGGCGCACATAAGGGCAACTCGCACAGTACAAGTGGGTTATGTACTTCGCCAACCAACAGCTTGAAGTGCTTTGCCATGTAAATCAACCTTCTTTCCTCGAGGGTTGCATAACCCAGTCAGCCTTGTACCCATGCTAGGGTATAAACTTGGATAGAATCCAAACTCTCTCATGTAGAGATATTTAATATTTTTTTTCTGTATCTTCTCAAATCTGAGGGAACTCGAGGCGTTATAAGGTGCCCATGTAATGGAACCTGATTCAAGCAAGCACCGAACCAATGTATCGTATACCACTCGTATGACTAGGGTGCTACGTATTTGCTAAGAATATCTCAAGACGAACCCCCAAAATTCTTGAAGATCTCATACACACGTCCAAAACATGTAAGCTGAATTTTAACTTAGAATCAAATAAAATACCCAGATCTTTAACAGACGATTGCTTAGGAAGAGTTACGTTCCCAAGTCTGTAATTAAAGATGATGGGCTCCTTTGATCTATAAAATGTCATTGTTTGACATTTTCAAATACTTAATGGAAGACGATTTAATATTGTCCAAACGCGTAAAGAATCAATATCCAGTTGCAACGAAAGTGTATCTTCTACTGAAGTAACAGATCGAAATATTTTTAAATCATCTGCGAAAAGTGAAAATTTAGATTGAAAGATCTGATGAATATCATTTGTAAATAAAATAAATAATAAAGGTCCTCTATTTGACCCTTGCTGAATACCGGAAGGTGTATTGTAAACATACAACGTTTGGGAGTTATATGTCACATATTGTTTCCTCAAGCAAGGTAACTCGAGAAGAAACGTACAAGATTATCCGATAACCCAAAACTGTCTTATAATTACAGTTAAAGCGACTACAATGAATGGATGGCATAAAAGAAAGATTTCAATGCGCTATTATCCTATAGAAAGGTTTCAGCTGAATAATAATTATTATTATTAGTTTATAATTATTTATTCAACGAAGTATAGATATCATTAAATTAAATAATACCTACACGCTAAAATACCTACATAATTTTTTTATAAAACTTGCGGAGGTAATGGGTCTCTTCCACTTACATACGCCCTCAGGCCAATGGTATAAAGAATTCCTTGAATTTATATTGTTCGTCGGACACTTATCCGACTACTAACTTATCTCAGTCGCGGTTATCTTGCATTATCAAAATAATATGCATTTACATACAAGTCATAACACTGGTTATGCTAATCGATGTGTACCCCTTTAACAATTAAAGCTAAAAAAAGTATTTTATATGTATTGATAGTATATGCAAGACAATAATTGATTTGATACATTAAAAGCCTAAGCTTTAACATTACGAAAAGAGCTATTTACAAAATTGTAAAGCAATAATCTCTCAAAGTGCAGCCATCTCCCCTTTGCAGCCAGCCGACTGTCTGACGTATGCGCGAAGAAGAGACCGTTGAGAGCGCCGTAATAGCCAGGAAAGCTCTCCGCTGACAGCTGGAGGGGGCTCAAAGCTCGCCTCATTTCTTAATCGCCTCGGAGCGCATGTATCGCCCAGACATTTGCATGCACGTGCTCAACTTTACAGTAGGAAGCGTGTAATTTTGCAGCTTACGATTTCTCCTTCGCCGGGGCTAAACTTAAATTGGAGTTGTGAGGCCCTGCGTGCCACGTCGCGAGCTTTAACGAGCCGGTCACGTGGATCAGTGCCGATTAAACGGCCATATCGGATGTACGGAACGGCCATCAACAGCCATTCGCCCAATTGCCATTTACTTTGTTCAATCAGACAATCAAACCGTGCCAAATGGTTTGTGTGTGGTACTAATGCGGCCTCAGAAACTGTTGCCTAACAATCTCGACACACGACAACATCATCAGCTATGAATACATAAATACAATCGAATCTCTTTCAAATGCGGTCAATATTTGAATACTAAATAAAAAAAATAGTCATTTAGATAAAGTAATAATCAATTTTGAATATAATCGATTACTAATGTTTTCTGAGGATTTCAGATATTGAAAATCTGACAACACGATAAGCTATTTCCGTAGCTATGCCATCGCATCCAATACGTATAGTATATACATGGATAGAAGGAGGAGATTGCACATGCTCTCGGAAACCTTTCAGTGTCGTTTCCATTTAGATCTCCACATCCGAGGTTATATTTTTGATTTTCCAATCCCTCATCCTCCAATATATTTCGCGAGTGTATCAAAAAGCAATTATTCACAGGGATTATTAGTCATGTATATTCATAGGAGGTAAGTGGCGCACTGTGCGAAAGTGGCTCGTAGCTCTTGTGCACAAGTGTAAGAGCCACGTCATTGCATTTAAACTGGGCCAGAGCAATATATTTATAGCAGCAGTTGCGCAAGACGCCGCCGCTATCCCGGTGCGGGGGCTGCGGGGGATCGGTAGGGCCGCGCCCCCGTCGGCCTCCACTCGACTCGCGAGGATCACTCGGTCCGAACTGTTGATACGGAAATGCGCAGCGTCCCGGCCAGCTGCTGTCTGTTAATGGAGGAAAAAAGTTGGAAAAACGTTGGCGAAACTTTGTTGGTGTAAAGCCGCGGCACCCATTTCTATAAACGTAACCGAGATGAATATAAAAATGCATCTATTAAGGAATAATATGACTTAATAATTTTAGTTTTATTATATATTTATCACTGTTTAATTTTGAGATTTTTTAAAGCTAGCGTTAAACTCACTTACAATAGACTCCTCAATAATACAATATATGTGTTATATGAAAATGGAAAATATGAAATTTTATTAAATTATCTAGAATTTTTTTAAAATCCAACAAAAAATATTTTATACTAATTTAAAGACTAAAAAAAATGTTGCAAATTGCTGGTTAAGTCACTATTACGTTGCAAGCTTTTTTTTATACAATTTTTGGTTGACACTTGCGTAAAATAAATCTGTCATAGGCATACCTTGAGCGTTACGTAGCGAATAAACACGTATTACATGGTATAATATGGTTCCCCAAAAATGTCGTTTAATACAAATCCGTGATATACGGTTTGAAATTTATAATAAATTATGTTTTGCGTTTTAAAAAAATATCGAATTTTAATTATATCCAGAAGCGGCTCGGCTGAATTTCAGCACCCCCAAGCAAATTAAGGAAAAATATATTTATATATATATGTGTCTATTGATAAGGTATTATGTATACGAAAATATATAAATATTTTATATTTTTATATTCATACTGACTCACAGTAGCGCAGTCTTACTCACTCACAGCTTCTTTGAGCCACGTGCTGTTTGTCACTTTATTAGTCTAGGTATTATTGTTAATATTATTTAGAATTTTTACCTAACCTTATAAAATAACATATGTTTTAAGTAGCCTAATAACCAGGAGGCGGGTCCTTGCCACTTGGAGGAGACCTCCGTCTCAACCATCGTGTCATGATTGTGACGGACGTTCTCCAGGTTATCTTGGCTCTTCGAATACGGTTCAGGTCGCCAGCGACAAGCCCGGGGCCGAGCTGTCACGTGTGGATTATAACAATAATAATCAAACGAGGTAAGGGCCAATTCCTTACTTAAGTTACGGTCTGATCGGTAGCACACATGTAATTGAATTAGCCCGGATAGCGGCCTGGCCCTTATAGTTCCGTAGAATTTACGAAACCATGATTGTGCCCAACCGCTTTTGCCGCCACATTTGGTTATCGACTCTACTTATTTTACTATACTTTTTCAATTTTTATTATTCCGCAGCACCCTCAAATATTTTACCCATTCCACAAGCCGCCACTGACTACATCCTTTATTTTTTCCAATAAACAAAATATACGATACCGTATTTATGTAAAATATTGTGATAATATATTAGGTGTAGTAAAAAGTCTTGTCGTATTTTTAAAGGGAGTTTTAGAAACAGTTGTTTTTAGTCCCTTGGCGAGTCAAGACGTGTTATTTTATTTTGTGGTTATCGAGGCACGTTTCCGTCTGTGTTTAATTAAAAAAAATATATTTAGTCGACCCAGTCGCAATGGACGAATTTGTGGCTTCAGAAGACCATCTGAAAAACTGCATACTCTCTCAGTTTCACTCCAAGAAAAACGCAACTATCGCTGCAAGAAATATTTGCGACATTTATAAAAATGTATTAGATGTCAGAAAGTGTTAACGCTGGTACAGAAAATTCAAATCCGAAAATTTGGACTTATAAGATGAGCCTCGAAGTGGACGACCCTGTACAGTAAATAAAGCCGTCATAAAATCTGAAATTGAAAAAAACCCAACTATAACCATTAAAGAATTGTCAAATCTAACCGGCACAAAAGGGGACAATACTCAGAAGTGTCTGAAAAAAATGAGAAAGATTCGAAAAGAAAGAATTTTAGGAGAAAATATTCCTTCCCCACGATAATGCGCGTCCCCATGTTGCAGATTTGTCCCTGAAAAAAATGGATGACTTGGGTTTTTGACGGCTTTACTGCATCCTGCTTACTCGCTAGACTTAGCCCCTTTAGGCTACCATTTGTTTCGTTATATGAAACACTTGTTTAAAAAATAAATCATTCCAAACAGAAAGTAAAGTGAAATCGGCCATTTCTGATTTTTTTAACTCCAAGTCAGCAGAATTTTTCAAGAAAGGTATTTTAAATTTATAAAATAGATGGCTGAAGGTTATATAATGTAATGGTTTTTTGTAAAAATAAATCAATAAATGTATAAAAAAATGAATTTGAGTTTATTGAAAAAATACTACACCTAATGGATCATTTATAACTATCACTTAAAATCTAATTTAATCGTCTCTTCAAGATCAGTTAAAGGTTTACAAAATACTCAAGACTGAGATAGAGTAATTTCAATTTTAGCATCTAATTTTTATATATTTCACGATAAGGCCAAGCATTTTTTCTGATTTTATCAAACTTTAAACTTTTATGCTATGCGATCATCTTCTATAAGATATGAAATTGTTTCATCTAACCCTAAACCTTCATTAATTGTTTTTAATTTGAAGCAAGAAGCTAATTTTATTCAACTTTTTAAAAATAAAAATTAGTGAAAATCAATCACGTTCATTACTCTGTTCCGTGTTATACACAACTATGTCACAATTTATCAACCGCGTTATATCGATATGTATAGATGAGTATCTTAAACGATAGAAAAAAAGCTTAAGTATTTATTTATGTTTTCTTATAATAGTAAAACTCGTTAAAATGTTTATATTTGTATAGAGAATATATCATAATAATTGTGATTATTGATCAGTTTTTTTTATCGCTTACCTAAATATTGAGCATAGTTTGTATTCAAATGTTGCAATGCTGAAGAAAAACTACATATACATTGTTGGTCCATGTGATATTAAGGCTACGAAAGTTACTTTTCGTTCATTTTCCTCTTTATTCGTGTAATATTATACATAGGTATGTACAAGGACCGGTCGGTACGACACATTTGATTTCGCCATCGATAGCACGTGCGAGAGACTCGCGCGTGTACTCGCACAAGCGATAAGCGACGCGCGTTATTTATATGCACGATATTTTATACTGTATAAAAGTTGTTTGTTTTATAGCTGAGGACTCAAGGTCCTCTACATTTCTTGGCTTATCGCGCGGCCCTCGACATTCCGTACCAAGATTACATCTACACGACGTTTTCCTTTTTTTCCTTCCTACCAACAGTTTATCTACGGCCATAACTTAGATCCATATGCTTGTGTCAAAACAAACACGGGCCCCTAAGTACTTCTTGCGCCGATCGTAGATACGCGGACGAATGTTCGATATTGGAATAAGGTCGAATTTGGGTCGTGCCGATATTTTGCGAGTGCGGTTCCCGGAAATGTATTTAAATATTTAACAAGTTCAAAATTGCAAACTACGTACCAATTTTACAAAATTAAAACCCAACGATAAGGTTAAAGGTTTAATGATCTGAATATTTTATTCTGATTAATTATATTTCGCTTATACATTTAAAATAAAATATATAATTAAGGTTATATGTTGTTTGAAGACGTTTATATCATTCATCCGTGGCAAGGGGGCTATTAGTACCCTTGCTTTCGTATGAATTGTTGTTACAGATAGTGCTGTTACCTCCCTAACATGTATTTTATTACGAATTATCTCCTCATGGGAATAATAAATTTAATTGATTTATGAATAGGGTTCAATTTAGGGGAAGCATATCATAGAAGATATGCTTGCTTTATTAAAATGACTTCTCATAATTTTAATATATTATAAATGACATAATATAATGAAAATAATATATTATGTGTGTAATTCAAGATTATTTTTATTAAATTAAAATTCGAGGGTTGTCACGTGTCGGTATTGGACGTGGCGGTGATAACGGTTGACACAATCATGGTTTCGTAGATTATATGAAGCTATGAAGAGCCATGCCGCTATCCAGGCCAATTCGGTGACCTGTGTGCTACAGGAGGTGCCCGTAGAACCCGATCAGACTGTAAATTAAATATGAATTAGCCCTAGCCCCGTCTAATTATTATTGTTGCAATCCGCGCGTTGACAGTCCGGCTCCTGGGCTCATGGGTGACGACCTGACCCGTATTTGAAGAGACTAGATAGCCTGGAAGACGACGGTCTCAGTCTTGGCATCAGGATTAAGACGAACGTGTCTCTGCTGGAGATCGCGAGGTGTCTTCCAGGTGACAAAGACCCGCCTAAGGCTTAGAATTAGAAGTTAATGCATTACGTCGCAATATTTTATTTTCACAAAATTATTTTTTATTTTAATTTTTGGATTAATCGTAATTTAAAAAATAATATCCGTAAAATTTAATGCTAGTTCTTTCTATGTGCGAATATAAATCGCCATATTTTTTTATTAGATATATTAAATAATTAAAAATTAACCAAAATAATTAATACACATTTTAGTTGCCAATTTTTATTTAGTATATAAAACCTTTTCTTTTTGCTTTCTTTGGGCAGATTTTTAATGATATTCCTATATAAAGAGATTTTTTATTTTATGGTAACTATTCTGGAACTAAATTTAATTTATTTTAAGAGATAAAAACGTCAGCAAACTTTATTAACCGATTTCCTTATGCATTGTTATGTTTTAATATTAGTTTTGTGGCTCTGATACTAATAACAATGAAGCTATCGTCTTACATTATATAGAATCTCTGGAATATTTCAAAATATAGACCCCAAGTCTTTGATTTTACCGAATAACTCCTTTAATAAAAAATCTACATAACCCAAACTTTTTGTACTTGTATCGTATTAATAAAGTCTATCATTGATCTTTACTCTCTGAAATTGCGAAAAAAAAATAAAAATCATCAATATTTGCTTCAATTGCCATGAGCGCTATGTTTTTTCACGCTCGCATCCGGTACGATGTGCCGAATGCGAGTAAAACCATAAAATTAATTCGTGCGCTTGTCATTTACGCGTTATATTGATTAGTTATCAAATATAGACCTATTTATGAAGCATTACATAAATAACTATTTTTAGGCTTAAAATCTAAAATTATTGATACTGAATTCATTATCATCTTGACTTGAATTGCATGTGATCTACTTCTGATTGTAGAAATTAAAACATTTAGCTTCAAACTTGATGTAAAATAAACGGCAGGTTATGGAAAATTTATTTAAAAAAAATATATCAAAATATACACTGATTTTATTTATCTATTGCCTTTACAATTTTACTAAGCCAGAAAATTTTTAATCCTATTATTTATCTTATTTATATAAATTTATTTTATAACATATTTATAAATACTAAGAATGAATTTCATTTTCTGAAATTCATTAATTTATTGGATACAAGTAATACTCTTTTTAAAAAACAAATTTGGAAACGCTGAATTATTATCAAAGAATACTATAAAAGCTATCATTAATATAAGTTTTTCAAATAAATCGATTTGTATGTATATCTAAAAGTGTATTTTCTTATTTATGTGTTTAAATATAATATTTTGTTGGGGTAAAGATATTTAAGCCAAACATTTTAGAAAATCATACTAGAAAAAAAATATTTAACTTTTTCTTTAATCGGAGTTGGAGTCGGAATCACGTTTTCTAACGACTCCACAGCCTTGACTAAAAAAATGCACTTTTCTCTTGAATGTATATGAGCAGCAAGCACAACCAGTTTGGCGACTGGACACTGTACCGCCAAATAAAGCAATTTCAGTATACGCTACCATAGTGTAAACGTGACATAAAACCCGGAAAATTTACTACAGCAACGTGCATTTTATTTCAATTTCACACACCCGCAGCGAAATCATCATTCATCATGTGGCCCGGAAGTGCACCAACAATTTTTATTCCAGGCCAGCACTTCTCCCAAATGAACCAGACGTTGGAGAGAGAAATTTTTCGCCATCTTTTGCGATTTGTCCAAGCGATCCGCGCAATAAAAGTCCGCAAGACACGCCGTTATTCATTTTTTTGCGCCACACATTTTAATAAGTCCCCGGACACCGAGTTCACAATCGGAAGAACAATGTCCGATTCCGGTTTTGGAATGAGAGCGTCGCAAAAGTGTCGCAAAAATGTCGACATAAAATATGGCGTACACGTAGCCCCGCTAGTGTCAATTTATTTTGTTGGGCGGATCCGCTGCGAGCGCAGTAGACATCTGGAGACACGTGTCCATGTACTACAAACGTATCAGCCAGTGGGTCTAAATAGCCCAATTTTTTTCAGAATATTTCACATAACATCTGCCATGCGAATTATTGGCAATGATAAATAAAAAAAATCTGTTATTGGATATTTAAGTATGTATTATATTACATATACCTGTATATATCTGAAGCTATTTTGTAGATTGTAATGTATCGATCGCCTTTAAATACCTCTTATTCAAAAATATTCATAAATACAAAATATAATATGTATTATAATCCTACGTTATCCGATTTCCAATGTTAAGCACAGTGAGATCGTGCACATGACACAAATATTCTTATAAAATGCAGAAACTTTGCCTTCCGATAGTTCAAGTATGTATCCTGCTCCAGATACTGGTGCAAGTTTTCACGGATTTTCCTAAATGTTTTGGAAAATGGGTCAAATTTCCGATACAACCGTTTAAAAATAATTTATATTAAATACAAAATATTGCATCACGTGCTCCTTAAATATCGTGTATCCCCGGATATATTATTAAAATGAAATTTAAATGCTAATACAATTTCTGGGGATAAGTCCCTAATATCGGTTTTCCATGAAAATAGCCGTGTTATTTGGGAATTTCGTGCAGTATATGGTCGATTAAAACTATAAATCGTCGTTAAGTGCCTCAATAATGCAAATATATACACACATTGAAAGCATTTGGCAATGAGTCAACGATTCGGCACACATTTCCGCAATAATTAAATAACAGTAATAATAACAAACCAGCGCGACGCAACAAGAAAACATCCGGCCGCCAGTTTTTCCGATGAATTTTCCGAGCCATCAATTTGAACGACTGTTTTTCCGGAAGCGAGAAAAAAGAGATCCGAGTGGTCGAAATATGTGGCAGGAATGTAGATAAGCAAATGTGGAGGAGGCTATTGTGTCAACTCCGGCGCCGCCGGAAAAACTGGGGCGAAGCTTTAGCTAAGTAAACGCCCTTTCGAGTTGGTAAACTTTTACTATGCTAATTCACAAGTTGCCTTTTTTATTTGCAGATTGCTACATTTTACTATAAAGAATTATTTTAATTAAATGTATCAAATAGAAATAAATTTACCAAAATAAAAGCTTAAATCTAATTAATAGACACTACAAGCTTTTTGTATATATTTATTTTTTTAATAATAATTATTTTGCAAAGTATCCTTTGTCATTTTAGCAGATTGACACTTTCTTCATTTCCTTGCGTCCTGCTTTCCGCAATCTTTTGTTTAAATAAAATTCCTAGATAACCGATATTTTGACTCAGTTTGCAGTTTTTGTTATTCGTAATTATTGACCTACAAGACCCTCAACCCTTTTCAGATCTAAAAGGTTATCTGATTTAAATAGCTAATTTTTTACATAATTATCTTGAGTCTAAGATTTGTACTTTCATCTTTGTTTTTCACGTTTTTTCTTTACTGATAGTTGTTAACAAAAATAATTGTTTAAAAATAATATAATAAACTAATTTTTTTGTTAAACGTTTCAGTAGATGTTTTAATATATTTATTATCAATAATATATTGATATGAGGATAATATATGACATGGTTTGTAAATAAGGAGATAACCATAAGAAAATGAAAATTACTATATACATTTGTAAAACGGAAAATTGTTTTTGTATCCAACGATAATGGACTCTATAGAAGAATAACATTTATCGCCAGTTTTCCCAGAAAATTTTCCGTCTCATCAATTTCCACCACTGTCATTTCCGTTGGAAAAAATCCAGATTCGAGTGTCCGGAAAATATGTGGCCGAATTGTGGATTAGGCAGATAAGGCAAACCGCACCATGTCAACTGGCGCGCCCGCCTTGCGGAAAATCTCAGCCGGAAAATAGGCGGAGATTTTCCGGCGGGCAGGGGAGCAGCAGAGGGGAAAGGGCGACGCCCTTCGGCCGTAGTAAATTTTTACTGCCGCCGATTTACAAGTGATTTATTCGCGTTGCAAGCATGTCCGGCCGAGTTAACACGCTAAACTTGTAATCCCCAATATCTGCCGGGACTTTTGGTCGATCTGAAAAAAAAGGTCGACCCACACACGTGCGATACGGGACGCGGGGTATCACGTCGTCGAGTGGCCGTGTCATAAAATTGTGATGTATTGATTTTTCATGGGCGAATGTGACTTGCGGCCGAAATTTATGGTCTCGCCATACCCCCGAAATGAATTTATCTTCCTATATTATTCACAGGACATTATAGCCGTTTTGCAGTCTGTTTGAATGATCGTTGTGTATGTGCGTATTGAAAATTATTAATTTTAATGGGAAAATGTATAGAGCTCTCCTTCGCATGGAGCACGCGATCTTTACCAGTACGAAAATGTACCCATTAAACATTCGAATTCCAATTTTAAACTTAATATACGATATTTGACCCAGTTATTAATTTTAGATAGAGTTTTAAATTATGTTCAAGTTTTTATATTACTGAAAATACTAAAACAAAATTATGTTTCATAAACCTGCTGCCAGTTCGATAAAAAATCTTTTAATATAATATAACATATAACATATTAATATCAACTGCTTTAAATAGATTCTGGACAGCTAGATGTTTGTGTGTGAAATCGGGTAGGTGTAAATGGATATCTGCAAAGTAAATCACTACCCCAATAATTTATCAGCAATTTAAGCTAATTTCCCGCATTAAATTCTGCTTGAAATATAGACGACGGAGGCTATATTTTGGGTTTTTTTCTAATGGATAACGATAGAGAAGATCTATTTCTAATTCCAAGGGAGGGGTCGTTCTGGTAGAATATATCTCCGAGGTCCATTAAGGACGAACGGCCCACGGATCGTATGACGAGGGAAAAATATAAAATAAATTGCTTTGCCGATATTGATTATTATATTTCAGATTATGAGATTTTAATGGATTTTATATATAGAGAAAATTTCCAGATATTACCCTAAATAATCTTTGTGTTAGAAAACGCCTCAGGGCTTCTTCGGAATTACAATTTGGCTTCAATAAAAGCTTCGATGTATTAATACAATTTATACAGCTCGAAACTTTAACTCTTAACTCTACTTTTCCATCAAATTTGATTTAATTTTCATTTTGTTTGTCATCTTGTCAAACTTTCAACAACTTTGGTTAATTATACCAATAGGTTCATACTGATATTTAAGCTATAAAGTTAAACATTTCAAAATTTCAAGATAATAATATAATTGATTGCGCCAAAGTCGGATTTTAAAAATCCTGAAATAAATTTGCGCGTTAAAAATAAAATAAAATGCAGATTGGTTTTTATATGCGGAGATTAAAATCCTGGATAAGAAATTTTCCTGAACTTGCTGCCCCCGCATTTCCACATGCAAATACCTATAATAAGTTATCCGTGCGAAAAACACACATGTTATGTCTCACACACGAGTTACTAAAACGCGTAAAAATATTTTACGACTTATTTTTATAACTGCACCTTGTATATGAAATTCGTGTTATGTAACCGCTGAATATATGAAAAAAAGAAAATTTCATATATTTACGTTATTATAGTATGCGGGTAAATAATTTGGGGGGAATTATTATTTGAAAACGTTGGGCTTTCCCAGGAGCTTAGTCAATGTTCTGAAACCAAATACATTTTACACGCAAGACATAGGGAGCTTTGTTAGCTCTAGTAATTATTTGCACTTCCTATTATATATCAGTTCATGTAAATCTGTATTATGTAATACTAATATATTCAGAACAAAAATTAATTTACTTTGCATACAATGAAAGTTAATTTAAATATTTTATAAGTGATAATTTATATTACATATTTTTTTAGTACAATCTTATTTAAATTTAATTTAATTTTGGTTATTTTATCGCCCAGGGTATTGGGAAGGTTAACCGAAAAAATTTCCCTCCCAAGAAATTATTTTCACCCGCCATTTCAGACGTTTGACTTTCGATCAAAACCCGTCGAAAAAAAAATTCGATCGCATTTTCAGCATTTCCATTCACGGCCGGTGTGATATTGAAATTTATCGATTGTCATAAATTCGCCGTTCGAAGAGTGTTTGCGAAAATTATTATTTGCGGAATGCGAAATTTTTTACTCCCTCCCTTGCCTCGGTCAAGCGCTTGTTTATTGGGCTATCGGTTGGGGAATATCTCAAAAGTGGGTTAATACCTTATTTTTATGGTGGCCAATTCTAAATAATTCGTCGACAACGGCCATTATTAATGCGCACGTTTCCTTTGGGAAAATAATTCGAAAAAAAAATTGCACCCAAATATAATATGTCAAAAAATTAATCACTTACCATTTCTCCGTTATCACTGGATTTTTTGAATATAGTCTCCAACCAATCCCACTGATTATTCATAAGTTCTGTTTCCTTGTTTTCACCCCGGTGCTTATCTTTGCCTCCAAGCATAAGATTCGTATTAAGTGCAACGATTCTCAGCTTACTATGGGATTGCTCAATAGTATAGTAGCCACCTAAAAAATGTAAAAATAAAATATATGTTAATTTTCATAATTATAATTATTAAAACATATCAATGTAAATATATTTTAATCTTGACAGAGATTATACTAGAAATATGAAACATTTTCTATATGTACATAATATAAAGTTCACACAATGTACACGGCAATTTCATCATTTCTATACATTTCATTTAAATGGAATCCTTTTGAATATTTCAGATTTCAAATTCAGCTATCTTTGGATAAAAGCTAAATACTTGTGAAGAGTTTGCTGCTAAATGAGCTTCATCGTCTGTTTGACGTATTCTTCAATCAAAACACCAACTTGGCTTAAATTTACATTTCAAGTGAACCCTCGAGTGTATCCTTTTCCTTTATCCTCCACGCTGAACCTCTGAAATATTATATGCTATTATATTCCATTTCTGAATTTTATCGTGGAATGCATCGGGATATAATCAGGATATAATCCGTGAATGTTAATCCTCATTCAAATGGATGCTTTATATAAATAATGTTCATTCATTATCTGAATATGTTTATTTGTGTGTAACTGCATTTTAATGGTTATTAATTATACAATGATTTTGTATATTGCCGTGTCGCTTTTCCGGACTGTGAAATGGTTATTAATTATACAATGATTTTGTATGTGCCGTGTCGCTTTTCCGGAATTGACAGTATCGCGGGGTCACACGCAAAATTCAGACGCCAGAAATGGAAATAGAGAGAAAAGTCCAAAAGGACACCAGGCGACAGTGTCCCGGGATGATTTATGCTCCAGCCCAGAGACGAAGAGCATTACCGTGAGACAATCTTGACAATGCTCTCCACGTCGCCCGACTAAAGAATTCCATTCTTCTCCCAGCTCAGCACTCATTTGCCCTGTGATATGCAAATGAAACACTCGAAAAGCTCAAAGCTCCATACGGCGAAACTTCCGGGTAAAGGGCAACTTTCCGAAAGTTGCCCTTTCGAAAGCCATCCCTAAACATCGAGGATATCCTTGAGCCGTCTCGCGCTACAGCCTTTTTGATTGCAAATATTTGCATTGAAATGTTTGATGCCTGACAATATTGGGTTATCCCATATCAAAAGCGTGCATTTGTTGACTCTTCTCTCCTTTCGTGTTTCCGCCGACATTTTTTTTCTCAATACCTTACATTCATTTTTAACAATGTCATTGCGTAATGACACCAGCATAAATTCCGAAAATATTTTCACATATATATTTAATAATAATACTAACCCTGTTCGAAGGTCTGGAGGGCTTCAGTCGGGAGCCAATGCCTCCACAAATCTTTGAGCTCATTGAATGTGTCTCCTTCCTCGTGGCCCAAAACAGGAAACACAAACTGAGAACTGAAAGTTCTGCTCAGCAGATCTGTCAGATTACGGATTAGGGGCACTCGTGATGATTCGTGCTCTTTCAGGAAGGCTCTGGATATCGCGTCTCTGAAATTAAATAAAAAAAAATGTTTTATAAAAAAAAACGTATATTATTCTTGGAATTTATTTGAATTTGTCGTGACCTTTTGGGTAAATACGCAGCCTTCAGCTATTAGTAAGGACTACGTTTGATTTAATGTTGGTAAAGCACGAGCTTGTTAAAATTGAAAATAAATTGAAACGGTACGTAAGAACATGTTAAAAAATACATATATATCCAAACCAAATATATAATTGATACAAACAATAATGTGATTTATTTATTAGTATTTTATATGCTTTTGATAAAAACATTTATTTAGAATATTTAGACAATAAAATACGCAAATCCCGGAAAAACAAAATATATATATTTTATTGTATATAAAGTGTTGGCTTTTGAAACAAATTATTTGCCGAAAATCGAACGACATTCTATAATGAGATACTTTTATTAGCTTATTCGATTAAGGTAAAACTATATTCTATCAATATTTCTTAATATCGTCAAAAGCAATGTTACAATAGTGTAAAATACAACATATACATGAATTCTTCATCAATATTTTGACATTTTTATAAAAATAGATTATTTTACGAATAAAAATAGTTATGCATAAATATAATAAGCTTTATAATTTAATTCCGTCGCCGACTTGCGACCGCGAGAGCTCAGCGGTACATTTTACTATTACGTTTCTCTCGTACTTGGCATATCGTACCAGATGCGAGTGAGAAATATATCGCGCCGTGGCAACAGAAGCGAATATTGTTGATTTGTTTTCGCAATTGTGAACAATAAAGGTCAATGATTATTTATGGTATTTATTCATTACACTTGTTTAGATAAATGCAAAAAGTTTGTGACATGTGGGATTTATATTAAAAGAGTTTTTCGAGAAAAATCCATCGGCTCAGTTAAATGCAATAGAGATCATTTAATTTTATTATTATGCAAATTTAATGTTCTTATAAACATTTGTATTCGGTTGTCTTTTTGAGTAATATATTAAACAGTTTCTGAAGATTTTTTTTAAATTTATATTAGTTTTTTGTTTTTAAAATTACTCATAAAAAATTATCTAAATATCACCTTTTAAAATTATAAAAAAATACTGCTAATAAACTTATCAGTAATAAAATGGAGTTGCAATTATTCGTTTTAATATTTATCATATCATATTTTTGCTTTTGCTTTCCATATTTAAATTAAATTTTCTAAGAGTGTAATAAAAATTCAAAAATATTATTTACTTTCCATTATTATTGCCTGTATTATAATAAATATTGTAAATTATTTACAAAGTGAAGCGATTACATATTATTAATATATTTTTTATATAAACTATTTAATCCACTTTCCCCCATTTCTGACGAACGTGACCACGTGCATGATTCCCCCTATGGAGGACCATGGACATGGTTTTCATTGGAATATATAGTGCAGTGGTTTATCGTTGCCTTCTGCACCGCAGTGTTTTCTTTTATACTGAAGAGCGCTGCTGCCCGCCTTTCAGCTTTTATTTTTAACAATTATTTTTTTTAAATTGAGGTCGTCAGCCTTCACCTCTGTTGACTAGAGTCACTTAGAATTATTCAGAATGGTCAACCATCTAAATACTATTTGCGCTCATTAGCAATTTACTTAGACAATCATACTTTGATTGTAATTACCTTCAAATTATAACGTGTGATAACAAAAATTAGCTCAAAGATAGGAAAAATCACTCTAAAAAATAAGCCTATAATCTGATTTAAAAATTGGCATCAACTACAATATATGCGTATCAAATACGCCACCTCGCGAATAACGAGAACCGCGGTTTCTCCCACTATCGCAGCTGCGAAATCAGTATTTATGTCGTTATCATGCAAATGGGATTTAAAAATTGTTGAGATTGTCCGTGTCGATATGGCGGGTAACTTTGCGCCGTCACGCCAGCCACTCCCTCCGCTTTCATCCGCCGTCGGGAAAAATGTCGGGAAAATCGGAGGCTTGCGCGAGAAAATTGGGAATTTTCCGTAGCTTTCGCATTATATTAATAAGTGATGGTAGAAGGAGGCGGAAAAAAAATGTGCGATATAGAAAATTGGCCGGTGTGCTTTTCGTGCGTATGTGCGATTGTACACATACCGCTCCATAACTAACTGCGTCCCAGATGCTATCGCCGAGGTCTTAAGGATCGTAATTATTTCACGCGATTGTAGAACCTATGGTAATACTACATTCTTATCTAGATATATTTCATAAAAACGTATAATATTTTTTTCGCGTCTCTAAAAAATACGGAAACATGTTACCATTGCCCTTAGTAATTTTTAAATATTTATTTAAGTCTACTATTATTTATAAAGATTTAATGTGTTTTCTTTTCTTAGGCATCTATTTTTCAGAAGGTCTTATAATAGACTTCTCGATTTAACACGTTAGAGCCTAAAATCCTCTTAGAGGCACGAAAGCTTTATACAATATACTATATTCTTACATATACACAGATCTGTTTAGAACTTGGGCTTTTTTTCCAGTTGGGTGTTTATTAATATTTCAAAAATTAAAATGAGGATAAAATCATACCAAATTTATTATATTTTTTTTTATCACCGCAGCATATATACTAAATCCTATTTTATTATTGATATCAGAATATTTTATTACTCATATTCAATTGGTTTATCAGCTATATTACGATCGGAAAACGTTGTTTTCCTTCTCCATTCTATTCTTTTTATTTTATTATATCTATTCATATATTAATGATTTATTGGTGTTCTATGTATTTCAGAGACAAACAAAAAAAATATTGCGGATTTCGCCGCTTATAAATTAGCATCTAGCGAGGCTCCTCAAACACGCATTTCTATTAACTTAATTAGGGAAAATGGGAAATTCCAGTTGTTGGCCTCGTCGATACAGTGGTCGTCGAGGCCACAACATTTTTGTTTCTTTTCAATATATCAGCGGCGCAGGAAGTGGGCCGCAATAGCCGTGTTTAGCTTATAAAATTTAATGCCACTTTTCGTGAGCAACGGCCATTAGGGCCGGCTCACCTAAATAACGATGTATTTACACTTTTTTTTTATATATCCCAACGACCAGAATAAATTTGGATCTCGAGTATGAATGTGAAATGACTTTATATCGCCTGTTTACCGGACGGACACGGCTAAACGGATAACGCGCGCAAAATGCGTTATCCGCTCGCTCGTGTTTTACAGCTGAAAAAAAAACTATGTATAACTCTAATTAACACAATGCGTTATACATTTTAATTAAATTGTTTAAACAATCTAGAAAAATATTTAAAGACTAATTTCTTCAATCCGATTATAGAAAGTAAATAATAAAAAGAAAGTTTTTTGCAATAATTATTTCATTTTAATTTAAAGAACACGTTTTATATATGTAGAATATATATTATAAACGAAATCTTAGATTAAATATTAGCAACAAAGAATAAATAAAATTGTAAGGTTTTATTAAAATTTCCTTGACTCAATGTAAAATAAATTAAATTCTTATCCAATATGAAAATAATTAAAACTAAGCTAATGTCTATAAAATAGCTATTTACCAAAATAATAAAATTTCTTTAAATCATAAATGTTTCTAATTAATTTCGCAAGATTTAAATAATATAGAACATTGATTTCTCGATTTTATATTTATTAAAACAAAATCGTTTAAGAATAAATGAATGAGAATTTTGAAAAAATGCTATATGTATTTCTTGCATTCTATAATCAAAGCTGGAGAGCAATTTCGCTGTATTTAGATAATATTAAATACGATTAGTAGGATACCACGTTCAAACATTTTATGATAAATTAGTTAACATTGTAAAAAGTCTTTTGACTCTCTCATAAATTTTATTTGAGATACAGCAAGAATTTTACAGGGACGATTTGTAATTATCGTTTATTATCTCCATTAATATTTTATTAAACAAATAGTTAATGTTAAACAATCTAAATGCGTATAAGTTATTGTGGACAGAATAAATTAAAATAATATCAACAGCTTACAACTAAATTAATATTATTAGTGAGCATTGAGATTTTAATGCTAAAAGACTAATATGTCCGAAATGTTATTGCTTGAGCTAGTCAGATTTTTATTGATTAATTAACTCTTAAATTAAATCCTTGTATTTAATAATATATTAATACTATAAAGACAAGCAGTTTATAACCTAGGATAGTAAGTCGCTAAATATCAAAAACGCCATTAAAATATATAGAAGTCTACTTCCGAATATGGGCGTGACACGAAAGGTAGAGTGGATTATCTATTGATCATAAAATAACATTTATTTCATGTGTTATTCATACTCAAATAAATAAAAAAAAACATGTTTCTTGGAGATTTTTAAATGAAAAATCACACACTTTTACGAAAATATGAATTACTAAATATAAATAATTCATTATTGAAAGTGTAAGAATATTCTAGATAAACTAGTGATAATTCTAAAAAAAGCGAATCAAATATAATTCGTAGTTTTTTAGCAGCTATACAAATTAATTAAATATATGAATCAGGCTGAAGAAAAAACCATGTAGTATTAGATTCATATACAGAATCGTGCTTTACAGACATGAATTGCCTCATATTTCAAAAGTTATTAAATCGTTGATATGGCGAGGTAATTATAAATCCATTATGGCAGTGCAAAATTCGAATATGTCGATGAAATTAATACATGGTACGATTGACGTGCGTGCAACGTTAGTTTGCGCAAATGCGGGTCGTCACCCCTTTGACAAATTACGGCGGAGGCACCGCAATATCGTCATCGTCATCCACTATTCGCGCTATATTTCATATTAAAACTCGTTTACCCAATGAAATGATCAAGATTAATTGATTCGCGTTTAAATTTTGCGCGTGACGACGCGCAAAATCGTCATCTCGCTTTTGGCGCGTTATTTATTTTAAAGTGATGCCGCCGGGATAAACGCACAATTTTTCATGCGTTGTGTAATATCGGCGAAAAACATCAATCATGTTGAAAAATTGTGGCAGCGGGTAAATAAATATATTTTACGGAAAATTAATTAACTACAGCCCATTAAAATGTCATTAACATGACTGATAATTATTCATGTACGGTAAATTTCATTATGCGCGTCTATTCCTTTGAGGGTTCCTGTAAATTTTCCCTACGTTTCAATTTAGCTGCGTAGTTTCATTCTATAGGAAGTTTTTTTTTCCACTACATTAATTATATGTTAATGGATATTAAAATATTTTATTTAATTACACCTTATCATCTTTCGCTAGTAATTATTTGATCATAATTTAATTTATTAAATTTAGAATAAAACTGTTTAAACTATTATTTTTATTATATAATATCTTTCATCCTACTAAAGCGTATAAATTGAACCGTGTTTCATGAATAGTTTATTGAAACATTGAGAGCTTCATAAATAAAAATAAAAACGCGAGTATGCTTCTTCATTAGATGTTTCCTAACTGAAGACATTAGTTAAAATTGAACAACGCACTGCAAATAAAGAGCCTGCACAATAAATAAAGGCAATTAATATCGATGTTTTCGGTTTTACTTTGTGAATAAATAAAAAAATGTTAAAACATTTCCACTCCGTGGGAAAACAACTTTAAATTAAGTTTCATTTGTTTTATTTAAAAAAAAATGTATTTTTTAATCGGATATCAGATTAAATCATATAGATGCTTCTTATTCATTTTCCAATGAATATTTCATTCAATAAATTTGTAAAAAAAAATAAAAATAAAAAAAGTTTATATAATTCCAATACATGACAGAATATATTTATTTATATATCATACTATCACTTAAGACAAAGATAATTCCTTATAACAAAGAGACATGATATTGGTTGTGATTAAACTATGTATTTACAGGCGGACCTCAACTTTCGCACATTCGACTTTCGAACAATTCGCTATTTCGCACATTTTCGAAAAATCGTTTTTTTCAAAAATTGTTTCCAAAAGGCACATAGTGATAGGTTAAATGGAGAAATCTTTGTTATTGGATAAATGAAATGAAATCAAAGAAAGCAATATTTCTAAGTACTTCCAATGAAAATGATTCAAATACAAGGCTCTTAGTTTTGCATAATGATTGGAAGGCTAGACTAAACAGATATTCTAACATAGTGTTTCATGCAAGTAACGGCTGGTTTCTAATTTTTAAAATGAGGTATTCTTAAAATAATATTAAATTCACTGGAGAATTATCTGATGCAGATGAAAGGAGTCTGCAAAGGAGCCTATTTCATGACCCAAAATTATTAGAGATGAAGGAATATACCTCAGTCCAACTATTCAAGTAGATGGAGACTGGTTTATTTTTGGAGAAGATGCCTAATCATTACATTCTTATCAAAGACGAATCAGTTGCCCCTGGTCATACTTCCTAAACTTAACAATTATGGGAATATGTTAATGAGATGAAGTTGGTCTGTTCAGACCTTGACTAATGAATTTCTAATGGACCGACAAAGGAAATAGTATACCTAATTGAGAGAAAGTGAGGAAGAGGCAGGAGAAATCCTTAATCAAAACCTTAAAATAAAATCTTTTACGCATCTCAGAGACATTTTGGAATATTATGGAAGAATGTGATCCCAATGCGGAGAATCCTCAAGCGCGTAGGGCGATCCATAATAGTGCATATATTACAAGAACTCTTTATAAAGAAAAAGTAGTAAAATACAACTACTTATGACAAGTTAATTAAAAGAGAATATAATTTTTATTTAATATGTGTACTTGAGTACATATTGGTATATAATGCGTGGTGCTCTTGCTTTTGGTGTTTTTTTTTACATCCCTCTACTTTCGAACATTTAACTTTCGCACACATTTTCAGGAACCAATCATGTGCGAAAGTCGAGGTCCGCCTGTATTTAATAATCTAATGAGGCAAAACTCTTTTCTGATAGTAGTTGATAAAAGATTAGGCTACTATAGTACTTAATCCTCTTGCGTATAGTAAATCATCAGTTGAAACATCCCTAACTTTATATTATATAATGAAGTGTATAATTATGTACATATTTGCAATAAAATTTAAACATTGAGGGCTAATTTTTATAAATAAAATTTAAATAAATTAAAAGCGTTGGTTGAAATGAAAGAGCTTAAAAATAAATTATAAGTAAGAAGCCAGTAAAAAACTAGTTTCGAGTATACTTTCCAAAATAATAAGTAATTAATTATATCTGTCAACGACTTTGAAATAATATGTACACTTTTAATTCTCAAATTATAGGGTTTTTAGTAGGAATATTTTAATTATAAAATTAAATAAAATGTGGATTTTTTATGCTATTTTTTGTACTTTATAACCAGTGCCACGGTTTGAAGGTAGCAAACTATATGTTATGATATAGTAAGTTACCCGCGACTGAGCTAGGTTAATACTCGAATTGGTTAGCCTTCTGTGAGTTTTAGGAAATTTTATGACACTAGCCAGAAGAGTGAATACCAGAATGTATCTTGAAAAAAAATTTAATCATTTTAATTATTCGATAGCGCGTATTTAACTGATCGTTCGTACAGAATTGTATAATTTAAAATATAAATGAAATCCTTAGGTTTCCTTTCTAAGAAAATAATAAAAAACGAAGTTCAAAGCCCTCGAGATTTTATAGGTCGATTTAATTTAATTCAATACGCATCCTGCGTAATTGTATTTTAAACCTTTCGATATCCATTTTGCTCGATTCCTTTTCCGTTTCACATTTTCACAAAATTTGCAAAAGCGGGCCCGAAACGCCGACTCACGTAGTTTTATGTATTTGTAAAAATAAAACGCCGTACTTCATTACAGTTTGTACGATTTTTTTTTAGCATGACGATTTTTTAATTTATTGCTCCCCTAAAATATTTCTTTACGCATGTATCACGCATAGAAAAAAATAGCGGTTTGCTTTCGATTCACTCCTCGGTTAATTTACATATCAAACACGAGTGCGTGCTTAAAAAGCCGTGGTACAAAGCTCTTTATTATTATGCAAAATGTGAGTACAACAATGACCGTGATTCGCCAAAATTTCACAGAGGAATGAGCCGAAACGATACATTCCGTGGTCCCTTGCAGAATAGCTTACTCAGAGGTCTCCGTGTTGAAAATCAGCAAAAAAAAAATATAAAACCTCTAAAAAAGATTCTATGATTTCATGTAATGTTGCGGAAATATAATGGAATTAAATTTGAAAATACATGGCGTGGACATGAAAGGTACGTTACAAAATCCGTTGAGGAGGGATCAGTGTGTAGCGTTAGACAACTTGTCCCCAAGGAAAATCTCTGAAGGTCAAGATTATGTACGATGGATTAAATAACCCTCGAATGTTTTCATAATATTTATATAAGATAAATTATTCGTTTTATTAAAGTAAACCAGAAAAAACAAATAATAAAACAGTTAATCAAAATGTATTTCTAAATTAATCGAATTTTTTAATAGTATTATTCTTATAGTTCTTGAAACAATAGTTCTGACATGTATTATATATAATACCTGTCAAAGCTAAAATCGTTTGAATTAAGATTGTCAAGTTAATTGCTACTGAGCGCAAATAATAATCAGATGGGTGACTATTTTGAAGGATTGAAGCTAGTCAACAAAAAAGTGAGGTGGATGCCGATGATCTTCATTTCACAAAAATATGAATTAATTAAATATAACTTGAAAGCAGGTAACAGCTCATATCAGTTTAAAAAAAATACTACGGTGAAATAGGAAACGGAAAACCACTTCTCGCTATACTTCTTACGTGTGATCTTTAGATTAAAACAATATCTATGCTTTTTTAAATTTTAGTTAAGTTTCATGAACGTTTTAAATAAACTAATAGCTATATATTAGATACATTCAATACGTACCAAATTTATTTTTAAACGTAATAATAAACCACGTTTTAATTTTAACCTCTTCCACTGCGTGAGCGAGACGTATAAAGACGAATGAAGTTTTAGCAAACTTGAACCAAGTTTTTTATTTAATTAAAAAAGAATTATAATAATTAATTCGATATCAGATCAAAGCCAATCGAGGATTCTTATTTATTTTTCGAATGAATATCTCTATTAATAAATTTGTATAAAAACCATAATGAGATCAACTCATAGATTCGACTTAAACAGGACAGAGTGGAAAGGGTTAACACAACATAATATATCAAAAATCATTTCAAATGAAAAAAATAAAACAAAATTTAAGATGTTTGATGATTATAAAGTTTTATTCCGTTTTAACCAACACTATAAATTTATAGAGACTGCTCTTAAAATATAATTTACACTTACAAAAAAAATAATTTTTAAATGAAATTCTAATGAAGTGCTCACATTAAAAGGTATAATATTTAAATATTCACGTTTTTACTGCCTTTATCTTTTAACGTTTGATCTACATAATTTGTTACTTTTATGAATTTTTATTTAAATTCATTCCATCCATTTCTTTACTTTTCTAACCATAAAGATTTAAAATATTTTGCCATTCAAATACAATCCTTAATAATTTACTATTTTATCATTTTTTCGCGATAAACAATTTATAGATCCAAATAAATACTGAAGGTATCTCAGAATAATTTAATACGCAGTCTTCCACTACGGGCATCCAACACCTCGATAAGATAACCCCTAAAACCCTAGAAACCAGGCATTGCACTAGTTTCCCCATAAATTATTCCATGACATTACCATACCGCTCAGGTCCATATCTCCAGTATCGATTGACGTGTGTATGTCACAGGGAATGTGGGCCAGGGCATTAGTTATCCCGACGTGTAGAGGCTTTATTTGCCCGTCCTGTACAAACTGTGTGGAACAATTTAAAGTTGTTTTGCGGAGAACAAACATTTAAGTGGAATGGATCTGGCCCCGGGGTCTGGTGCGGGTCC
Source organism: Philopotamus ludificatus (assembly GCA_022495035.1). Taxonomy (NCBI): domain Eukaryota; kingdom Metazoa; phylum Arthropoda; class Insecta; order Trichoptera; family Philopotamidae; genus Philopotamus; species Philopotamus ludificatus. The sequence goes on from JAGXCT010035133.1 coordinate 35,786, forward strand.
AAGAAAAACCTCTCGCCTTTTTGGTGGTTTACGACCCCGAACCGGTGGATTATTTAAAACTTTAATTATTCTCTGCACTTGCGCAACGGGCGCAGGAAATAAAAGTTTGTGAGCGGAATTTGAATTAATGTACTTACCCGGTCCACAGGACGAATTCGACGGAATCTCCTTGTCTCGCCCTCATTGCTTGACCCGCTGATTCTATGAGAGCCCAAGGACTGTCGCAGGCGTAGTCTCCGTATCTTCCGCGCGGCCTATGATACCCGGAACTTCCTCGATTATCCGTATGCCAGCAATCTAAAATCATTCAAATAAATCAAATTATTAATAAAAAAAATACATATGTATCCATTATTCGGTTCTTATGTCGCTTTCTTCACAACTCCCACTTTATTATACGCAGGTAACATAGTCGGGGTCACATGTGTGCTCTATCCAATAACCGAAATAAATTTTGATCAGTTTATAGCAAGGACCTACATGTCTCAAAGCAGCCGTGAAAGTCTAATTTGTGTTTGATGTTTCCCCTGAGTACCTCACCCCTCCTTGTTCTGCTCAGGTGTGCCTGGGGCCCCCGAACTCCAAATGAGTTGGGGGCCCCGTGTCGATATAATGATGTCACCCTTAAGGACACACCCGCCGTTGAATTATTGAACACCACAGAGACGCTTCGGATGTTAACCTAAGTGTCGGATGATGGAGAATCAAACATGGGCGTGTGGCATCTTAGAAATGGAAATATATTTTTTTCGACACGATTGGATCGAAATATATAAAAAAAAATGCCGTAATAAGATTAAGATTAGTTTCTTGTAAAACAAAAATTGTATCTAAATTTATAAACCAGTCACAAAAGATAATACTGAAACTGCAAGAAAATCGTATTATTTGCATTTATTATTTTTTTTATTAATCATTTTGTCATATGTTTAAAAAGTCAATCTTGATTGCAGTTTTCTTCTAAGGCGTCTCGAAACCAAAACCGAAACCGACGAATTCTTGCAGCACATGTCACTAGTATATGTTTCACTCGCACTTGGCACATTGCACCGGATACGAGCGAGAAAAAAACATCACGCTCGTTAACACAAAAGAAAATATTGTTTTTATTTTTTTTTCGCAATTGCGGACAATAAAGGTCAATGATTATTAATAATATTTATTCTTTATACTTTTTAAACAAATACATGATTTTTGTGACACGTAGAATTTGTATTAAAAGAGGTATTCGAGAAAAATTTAAAACTTGAGGTCTTAAATAGACTCTACGGCACGGCTGGGTTATTTATTTTTTAATAATAATATAAAGTTAGACATAAATATTTATTTTTTAAGAATTTGGACCTAAAATCTACCACTTTTGGCAAAATTAAGAATTTTAATATTATTCCCTATAAATATTTTAATAAAAATGTATATAAAAAATAAAAGTTTTTTTTTGTAATAATATTAACATTTTTTTTCAAAGAAAACAAGGAGATATGGCATTTTGCAATGTTTTCCGGGTAAACTTTGGCTAAGCTTAATTGGATATTGTCTAGTATGTATATAAACCGAGATAGGATAAAATATTGTTAGCAGATGACAAGCTTTGTACATACATAAATATATTTATTATTTTTAATCGAAATAAAGACAAAATGCGTCCCTAAATATTTTTAAATTATAAATATTTATTCAGATTAAAAATAATCTATGAACACCTGTCGCTGGTCCACACAAACACACTATATTTTTGCGATTACAACTAACTGTAAAATCTGGCAAAAGGAAATGGCATACGTCTGTCGACGGCGGTTTTAAAGAACGTGACACATAGAAAGTCATAGGTACAGAGAGAGAGGTGCCTGCATAGCTTTCTCCTGAATTTAACTAGAGGCTGAATATATATAGGTAGCAACTTGAAAATTGTCAAAGCAATCTCATATCCCTTTGATATGCTAGAGGGAGTTTTCTTTGGTACCCTAGAGCCGCCTATATTTATCTACGGTTCAATTTTATCGCGGAATTCGAGTCATTCGCCTTATTTATTTTTTGTGTCTAAGAGGAATTTATTCATTTTGACATTAAAAGCAATTCGCGTTTTAGCGTACCGGTCTCGCTGCAAAATTGAATTCTGCTAGTTATCACAAAGGTTTCGCAGATATGAAAACCGAATAGAATTTCATTTTATAATAATAGTATCATTTTTGTACACAACTTTGACTAGTTGCTTGCTAGATTTATTGATTTTAATTCTTCGTCAAAAGGCTGTCAGTCAAATGAATTAATTACAAAAAGTTTTAATCACCCGAAAGTATATTAATTTCAAAGTTATTTAGGTCAAAGTCTGAAACATGATACAACTTTATACCCTCGATACCTTTATATATCCCGTCTTATTTAATTGGTTTTTTTGATTGATGCGAATAAGGACATAAATCTTCATTCAAATTCATAAGAAAAAAAATGTTTTATGAATATTTTGATAATAAATTTTATGTTAAAGATTTTTACTTACTTTTTCTTGTATCGCCTGTTGTGGAGTATAATGGGTCATAGTGCAAATCGGTAATGTGCCAGAAAAAACCTGAAATTAAATAAAAAATATATAATTAATATTCATATTATTTAAATTTATTCGTTCATCGTAGGATTTGTTTGTCAAATAATCCAAATAAGATACATGCAGAAGATACGGAATTCAATTCTATTTAAAATTGACTTTATGTTCAATCACTTGGCCCAGATTAAAGTGATTAACGTTTATAAATGTATTATTATATAATAAAGTGGATATTTAATTATTGTCGTAAACTAAATTAATTAATATCGTAATCAATCAGTATTTAGATAATACCTCCATGACAGGATTAATTTTCTACATCGCCACACCCTTGAAAGTAATTAGAGCCGATTAACGAATGTTAGCAAACATTCGACTGACTCAGTTAATCGCGTCTGAGTGTCTTCGGTTATTCTAATTGTGTCGAAGGTAAATGTCGGAATAACCCCTCGGTTCTGGAGCGCGAACCCGCAAATGCATTCAGCAAATTAAATTCTGAGCCCGCGATCCTGCGAAGGATGCGGCTGTGTGAAGCTGCGGGCTGGAGGGACGCCAGGGGTCGGAATGCGCCGCAGCTATTCTGTTGCAGAATGCACTTTATTGTCGGATATTATTTAAAGCTCCGGCGGGAGTGCACATCGTGGCATTCATAACCGTCGGCACGCGTGCCAGCCGCAACTATTCAATTGAAAACCACGACTATTTGTATTGAATATTTGGGCGGCATTGTGTCTTCTCGCAAAATGCACTACTATTTGTCGCCATCAATTAGATAGAAAACAATGAGCAACTGCTGACTGTCAATATAATTGCATTGAAAACAATTTCCATAACTCAACACAATGCAACATTAAAACAATACACTGCAAATTATTTGTTGAGAAAACAACAACGTAGTCATGAACCATAAATGCTCTAATTAATTTTAGTCGAAAATAATTGTCGAACTTTCGTATAAGTTAATTAAAAGATACATAAGATTAAGTTAGGAGCCACCAATGCACTGATATCTACCTACACTCATTAAAATACTTCTTCATTTTGATCAATTTTTACAGAAACAAACAGATAAAAATCTGATCAAACAAGATCACTATAAAAAAAATTCACTGCAAAATAAAATGTTATAATTATAAATTCCTTTTAAAGATAAAAAAAATATTATTAACCCTTTCAGTGCGGGGCGCATGACGTACATGCTCATACAAATCGTGTCCAGGGTGCGGCCGCATGTCGTACATGCGCGAGATTCTTTAAAACTTTAACTTGTCGTTACATGTAAACTAGACCGAGTTAAGTGATGATGGTGTTTTTTTTTGATGGCTAATAACCTGGCTTTAATGAATATACAACATATCACAAAGAAATTTATAGGAACCATGTAATATGTAAATATGAATAGTAACGATTCAAATCGCGCGTGGTGTCTCATTCAAATCTCCGCAGTGGTATCGGTGACGTATCTCGGCTCAGGGGTTGTTAAGGGTGTTCCACGTACATTATGTTCTACATACACATGTACGGATGTAATGGTATAAGAAAATTGCATTTCGCATTTTTGATTTTGATTCATTCCCGGTTTTCTCCGAAATCTGTTTGAGCAATTGTCTTTGTTCGATTTTATTATTACGAAAATAAAGCGAATCAGGTTATTTTTTGATTGAGATGGAAGAACATATCCTGGTCTTTTCAAATCTCGTATAGGAAAGTAAGTCTAAAAATATAGCGGTAAACGGTGAATACAAATTTACCTCGCCAAAAAACTAATTTGGTCCAAAACAGCGCCGCACTCAGATGCAGAATCGTGTTTAGACCCGCCGCATTGAAAGGGTTAAGAAAAACAATTACACTCTTTGGTTAGATAGAAACATTATATTTCTGTATTAAAAATCTCACAATCAATGATGATTCAAGTGGAATAACTTCACATGTACCTATACTATTTAAACTCGTTTTTATTATATTTATTAACTTTTATATCAAATAAACCCATAATAAACCAATATTTTATACTCAAACTAGGATAAAAATTAAGCTTTAATAGCTTTTAACACATTTAACATGTGTAATTGAATTAAAACATAACAATTATGTTTGATAAGATACAAAAGTTTTTTTTAACAAAACATACAATGCTGATTTTTTAACTATAATATCGCATATATATAATTTTGCAATAATTTACTAGTTGTGTAAAACATATACGCGGCGACTTTACCAAAACAATAATGAAATTATGTATATTGGAATAAAAATTAGAATGATTTGTAAGCAGATAAATATTTTTTTTTCGCAGCGAATAAAGTTAATATATTAAATTGGTTTAAATATTTAAATGATCATATATTTAGCCGCATAATCGTGTTTGCAGAATTTTGCATGTTTAATGTCGTGTTTTTATGATATTGCATTACGTTGCGGGTAATGCAATAATAATATTGCAGCTTCATTAAATACTGAAACCGGCTGTATTATTCTGCGCAGTGTAAATAACATTTGTTACCAATTAGAATACCCCAGAGCGCAATGTATAACTGAGAAATTCTAATAATAAAAATCATAAATTAGTTTTAATTGTAAATAAAATAAAATGATTCGACAATATGCTGTAGTGTATGTAAATTTCTATTGTATTTTTATGCAAAACTTAAAATTGTATCATAAATAACAGTACTCATACATTTTATGCGATATATGAAGTAGTGTAGGGAGGCTTTGTGTGAAAAACTGTCAACACTTTTATTACTCCTCTGCAAACGCTCAAACTAAAATTGAATTTCCATATATTTTTATTTTTCGAATATTATTTTAATAAACTCGGGGCTTCAATAAGTTTTAAATATTTCATTAAAACAAGTCGGTGACGAACTGAACAAAGTTTCCACGAAATCGCTCACGCCCTGCTTAATATACACATCGTAATATACTTTAATCAGAAATACCTTTACTTTCTGGCACAATGGAATTTTCGATTTCAAGTTGTTGCGAAACGGGGGGTCGTTACACTTGCCTACTGTACACCCCCGAATATACATAAACAAGTATGCCGTGTATACATTAAATATGTTGAAAAGGAAACTGTTCGAGCGCGGGCCCCCCGAAAGTAATTATTTCATGAGCGTGTCTCGCGAATATGCGTTAATGAAATCCATTCCTCTTTTCACGCAAAACACAAGAATATAATTTGAATTTTAATATATCCCATAAAAATCCCAATTTTCTGGCCGAAAATAAAATTGCGCTAACCGTAAAGTGTTTTCGCGAGGAAATATGTCATTAGAAACTTCCTCAAGCTTGACAACGTCGCTCAAGCGCCTTCTTTGTTGGGTAATAATATAAAAAAAAATATATTGATATACACCGAGAAGTTTTATTAATACAAGGCTTTTTAATTTATTAGCATTATAATTATTATGAAAATAAGGTTAAATTATTTATCATAATTTTTTTAAGTTACAGTACAAAATCAGTGTTTACATACAATCTTGAATGATCACTATTTTACGGTAATTTTACTATGAACATCGCTTACAACTATTATTGCTCACAAACTCTTATTGGAATTAGGCTAAAATATTATATTAGGTATAAACGCATGTGACTACATTTTCCAATTTATAATCCCGAGCTAGAACAAGATTTAACCATTAGTCGAATCTATGAGCTACTCTCATTACATTTATTTTTACAAATTTAATAAAATAAATATTCATTGGGAAAATGAATAAGAGCTATCTATAAGTATTTAAAATAAACTAGGTTTTCTTTTTTTTTGGTCGGCACCCTCATGTCTGAGGATCGTGATCCTTTTCGTTCCGAAAGTTCTTGATTTTTAAACTAGGTTTAAGTTATGCTAAAAAGTCATTTTGGTCAATACTGATTTCTAGGCCAGGTTAATATACTAAAAAATATTTGTTTTTTCTTATAAACAGAACTTGTAAACGCGTATGACTGGAAATTATGAAATGTATATACAGTTAACCCTTCTATAACGCTCAGATAGGGACCACGCTATAGAAAAAAAACGCTTTAGAAAGTTAGGCACCTATACAAAATTAGGGGTTAGGTTTTTTTTAACTTTTTTTGCGATTTGAAGCAAATCAAACATTTCACCCATTTTTATATTTTTATTTTTTCACCAGAAGACATATACAAAAAACCGCCGCAAGCGCTATAGAAAAAAACGTTATAGAAGTGAACGCTATAGGAGGGTTGACTGTACTACACATGAAGCGAATATCACATTTCCTAATAACAAGAAATTCAACACATCAGATGTGTTAGATATTTTAGCAATGAAAGCGATTCGTGTCCAGGCCTTCGCAAACGAACGCGTACTTAACGAACTTTCAAAGATCTATTGGTGTCCATTTTTTTAATGCATTTTCACGAATATATTTTTGCACTCTTTCTACTATTATATTTTAATTCGTTTTTCATTAATCTGGTCTTGATAATCTTTGATTTCACTAACAAAAATTCGTCCTTTATTCTTTATTATAAATGACACAATTTAAATTCCTAAAAAAACAAGATAGATGCTGTTTTGTTTCTCTTCCTGTTGTTTTATTTAATATTTATTTTATTTTCTGAAACTATGACTTTTCTTTTATTTTTATATGTTTAATAGATATTGTGTTATTAATTTGAAATTAAAACACAGCACACTTTACAAAAAAAAATAAAAACATTTTTTGTCGAGGTAGTAGTAAGTCAAGGACGGACATAGTGTTTTTCTCTCAAATAAAATGCATATACATGAATAATATTTTGTATAATTTATTTATTTCAATTTCATTATTACCTTTTTACACGATTTTCTAAACCAGAATTTTGTTTTTTTCAAATCATATTTTTTTTAATTAAAAAATTATTCTAAAAATAATATATAGAAAAATTAGAAATTTAACAGTGGAGTACGGTGGACTTAATGTTAGGTGTGCTAAATGTGCAAAAAAATACAGTTTTTTTAATAACTTTTATTATTATTTAAACAATAATTCTATACTTAGTTTTTGCGACATAAATTTTTCAATTATTAGCAATGGAGAAAAAAATACTAATATAACCAAAACAAAAAGGCACACTTTACGATTGTTCTATTGCAAAAAATATGTCGGAAAAACGAAGAATAGAATTAATGTATTCATTAAAAAAAACTGTGTTTTTTTATATTTTTTTTCCACATTCAGCACACTCAACATCAACACCACCGTACGCCCCATTATTCTACGACCTTTTAAAAAGTTTTTTCATATAACACATGTACCGTGTAAAAAATTGTGTATTCAATTAAACAAGTTAAATAACAACTGAATAATAAAGGAATTAAGCTAAGTAAAATATTAGCATCTAATATTGATTCCAATGTTAAGATATGTTAAGATCAATAAAACGTGACAATTGAATATAAAGAAAATCTACGTATTTATTTTTCAAACCAATAATGTCGATCTGCGATTTTCTTATAAATGTATTATTAAAAAAATATGTTATATTCAAATAATCATTCTCCAAATAAAATAAATATTATATCATATTCACACTTATTATTAACGTTAATATTTTTATTAATTTGTTAAAAACGCATATATGAATATACGTTTTTTACGTGTTTAAGATTTGTAAATATATATTTAATAATAATCTTGTTATATTAATTCATATGCGTATATTGAATAATTTAATAAGTTGCTAGATAAAGAATGCCATTAAATCACTTTTTATCATAATTTTATTACATAAAAATTACAATAAAAAAAGTTTCAGATAAAAAAATATGAGAGAGATATTCCAAGTCTTCGGAAACATATTAAAAAAGTTACATGGTGAAACGAGTTTTTGGAAACTAAAACAATAAGTGTTCAATCTATGGATCCCGCACGTGAAATATTGACCATTTTGTGTGAAAATGTACGAAAGTTACAAACGACGCAATTTGATATGTTCGCATTCATTTCATTTTATTTTTATTGCCCCTTTGTTTATGTGTTTATTTTATTATAACAATAAAAAATATAATGTATTTACGTTTTGTTTAATGTTGAATCTGGATATAAATTCGTCTAATTTCCTTCATCGCGAATATAAAATTTGCTTGTGTATGAAAAAAAATTACGCCCTAAGTGTTTCGCTTAAGCGTCGCCAACTTCGTAGGCCGATAAACTTCTTTCAGAAGTAATGTGTACTCCCCGAGGATTTTTTTATCCTTTCAAACTCCTTAATAAATTATATGAAGAAGTGAATCCGAAAGTCGAAACACTGCTGCTGATGGAATTTTGATGATTCCGACCGAAGTCAAATTGTCCTGGAAACTTGGACGGGATATTATGAAGATTTCTGACGTTGCCAAAGTGGATCCGAGTTTAACAAAGAATACCAGACCTTTTACATAAATGTTATATAATATCTTGCTTTCGGAGATAAATTATTCTTACAAGTTAAACAATCTAATTAAGTATATTTAGAACCCAGTCGTGGATTTTATTATTTTATGCTTTCAAACATTTTACTGAAACCGCATTAATAAAAACAAGATTTTTAAAAATTTTCAATGCCATATTTTAATATACATTTTTAATACTTTATTATGAATTTGATCATAAATTATTTTATAATTTTAAAGCATTGTGCCATCATTAACTTCTCTACATATTATTATTATATTATAAATATTTTTTCAATATAAAGCGAATATTTAAAGTTATTATGCTTTCTATTGAGGCCATATATTGAAAGCCCACTTATTTAAACGAGTTTGAATAAAAGTGATGCAAAATGGTATCTACATCAGATACGTAAAGATCAAAGCGTGCATGCGGAAGTAACGGCGTGCATCCGGATACCGATAACAGCGTCTGGAAGCTTACTTATCAAGTTATCGACCCCCACTAGTTCTAATGGAAAATAACCGGATATCCGGCGGGCCAAGTTTTATTGACAGTGGTGAAAGTTGCCGGACGATACGTGGGTCCGGCATCGATTCCTCGGACACAATGGCGCGTTTGATTAAACAAGTTTGCCGACACATATAAACAACTAATCGGCGGGGAACGGGACCGCGTCGAAAGTTGGAGAGGCAGGGAGCGTGCCGGGAATTAGATAAGGTGACAAAAACTATTTCAATGGAGGCAGTTTGTTCTAATCAAGCTTCGGCATCCCCCGGCTCGACTTTAATTAATTTGATGTCAGCGGCTTATCTCCTCCGGCCACGCCCATCTGTAGAGTTCTTCGCTCGGCTCTTTTGCTTTCTTTGGGCGCCTTTGACCCGTTTGATTGCAATTGCCGCTCTTTGTTTTACAGAGGACACTATTGATTCGAGACATCGGAGCTTTTGAGCATGCATAACAATGGATGTGCATTTAATCCGTTGTGCATTTATTTTATTATATTTTAACATTATTGTGTTTATTAAAAGGATAGTTTTATTTAAGTTTTGGTCCATCAATCGTACATAGGAGAGCCTTTATATTATTTCAAAATATCAGTATAATTGTTTCGCCATTGCTTATTGTATGAATTCTATAAGACAATACTACAACTGGGGCAACCAATTTTTTTTTCGATGTAGTTCGACAGACACAAAAGTGGTTACAACATTCCGATCTGAGATTTTTTTCATTAACTTATAAACTACGCGTCGGGCGCCCTTTGATGTCTGAAAACGACAAGTTAAAAGTCATGATTGACACCGATCCACATCAAACTTCCGGGGAGATCGAGATGAAAATGAGAGTCTACCAATCAATCTTATTGAGACATTTTCATAGAATTTTAATGATTTCGCAGTACGACGTGTGGATACTTCATCAATTGTCAGCTAACAATTGATTGGAGAGTGTTTTAACACGTATTTCTCTGAGTGCGAGATAAAACACGATCCTTTTTACGTCTATTGGTGACTGGAAGAATAAGATATGAATAGGTTACCTGTACAGGCCCATCAACAATTTCAAAGGCCAAATCGGTTAAAGAAACGCTTTGTATTTAGTCGGATTACAAGGGTTTGGTGTATTTCAAACTTATAGAACATATTCAAACAATTACAGACAAGTTATTTTGTCATAATCTTTTCCTTTAAATAATATATATAGACCAGAATTACACGACAACGTGTGACCACATGTTAGCCTAATAAATTAAATAGGAATATTTTTTAACACCCACCATATTTCCTAGACCTCGCGCCTTTTGATTATCATTAATTCGGAAAAATTGATGCAATAGAGAAGATAAAAACTTTCCTTAATTACTTTTTTGATACAAATTCAAGAGAGTTTTACACTAAAAGTATCAATATGATGATAAAAAGATGTGAGAATTGTAATGAATGCAATGGAGATTATTTATTTAATTAAATCAATAAAAAAACCTTAAACAAATTGTTTTTATTTCATTTTAATAACTTTTGCATCATTATATATATTTTCTACGAATAATCTCATTTTTTTATTCGGTTTAAAATTATATATTCTATAAATAGTAATATTATATATTCCATAAATAGTAATATATTCAAAAAAGCCTAGTCTGTTTAGCAAACATAAATATAATAGTTGCAATTAGTAGGTTTTTATTATTTAATACTGAAAAATAAGTACGAAACTATTATCTTTAAAAAGATTCTTGCTTATATTGTGTTTTATGTGATTATTTTAAAAGTTGATTGAGATTTAGTACTATAAATAAATATTAGAATCATTAGAAAAAGATTAATAAATTGAAAATTGCATCAAAGCCATCACTGGCGGGATTCGGGATTAGACAAAAATAATCAATTTCGGTTAAAATATTTAAACAATTTATATTTTTTGACAACTTCTAAATTCTATACATTTCTACATATTTACAGGGAATCGACGATTATGGAACTATTCAAAGCGTAAAATTGAAAACTTTACGATACATCATTCGAGTTCCAAAGAATCGTCTATTGTAAAATATTATAAAGAGAAAAGTCTAAAGCATACTGAGGATGGGAAGAAAAAAGCAGACATTGCCTCGCATTGGCAACTGAAAAGATTTGAGGGACATTTTCTCTGCATGCATGGAACAATAAGAAATGGTAACAATAATTCAATAGATCCTCTATGTCCGAAACCGGCATATAACATACGTTTTAATAATTATGTTTATATATAATACTAAATGTAAATAAACTATTTAATCTTAACACAACAATATAAACTCTGATCCAAAATAAAACAACTCGGCGACACTTTTGAACCAATATAGCTACGAGCGTCCTTTCGAATTAAACTATTTGAAAATATACCACAATACAATTATCAGTATTTCATTTTAATATATTTAAGGTTCTAAATAACAAGTATTCTTATTTTATTTCCGTTTTTATAGTTGACTATATTTTCTAAAGCACACTAAAACTTTTAGCGACTCTGTAAATTTGTTCTGAATAGAAATAAACGAAGCGCTACCGATCTGCACTTAATTGCAATTTTAATTAATTGCAACGTTTGAGATTGCAAAGTTTGTTTTGATGGCAATTCAATAGTACAGTCATTATTAAAGGAACAATAAAATTGTTTTTGTGCAGAGCGTCAAATTGTTTTCTAATTATTTGCTTCGGTTATAAAAATTTAACTGCGAATAATTTGCTGACAACATCGATGTCGGCATATTGAAAATGTGGCCATTTTTCCAAAATTTATTCCGTTATTGTCGTGTCCGTGAAACATCGGCTTTGGTTCGTATGACGCATTTCCCCATTTTCTCCGATTTAGGGGAAAATTGGGAAAGTCGCGCTGAATATGGCGCAAGTTTCTCCCGGCGAGAGAAGCCAATAAAACTATAAATAAAAGTTTTTCGATATTGAGGACTCCGGAAATATACGCTACCAGCCCGAAAAAATATTATAACCGACGAAACGTGTGTTTTATTAAATAAAAATAGTTTTGTATAGAAACGGCACATAATTCACGTGTATTTAAATATCAATTGTACGTGTTGCTTATATTTATTTGCGAAATAAATTTTGCGCGATTATCGCCACGTTAATATATGGCTGTCGTGTTTGTATAATTATTTACCGGCACATAATAATATATATTTAATCTAAGAATGGTTACATTTCTTAGATTTATTATTTATAAATAATCCGAAGGATTTGGAGTTAGCGAAGCCCGATCCCAATTACTGGGATTGAGACGAGAATATTTTTTTTATTATAAATTTAGTAATTATGTGGGCATATCTCTCGATATGAATCAATATTATTTCCTTCTAAATTATTTCTGAAAATATCTCAAGGTGTCGCCAGTCCATCACTATGCGTCGCGCGCTCTCGGATTAGGGCCAATGAAAAAATATTCCGTGCTTCGTGCAGAAAGTGAAGATAATTCGAGGCACATTTCCCATTATTTCCGGTTACCACCCCCATGAAAACAAAGGTAGGAAGGGGGTTTTATCGAAAACACCTCCATTTTATGTTGACGATCTTGAGCATCCTTATCTGCGGAAGTCCCCGAATGAATACAAAAGAGTTGCGGTCTGGGGGAAAAAGAATATCCCCCCTTAAAATAATTTAGAACGAGGGGAAGTACGAGCCGAAATTTAATTGTCTTGCTACTTATTGAAGCCAATTTCGTTCCTTTACAGCCCTTAGACGTTTTATTAAGCCCCTTTTGCCGAGAAGTGAATTTGTTTTTAATGAATCTTTCGAGTTGAAACGTAAAAATCATGTGACGAGGAATAATTCTATCGTTACCTTTTCCCCTTCCGGAACTGGCTTAATTAAGATAAAAAGGAGGATAAAAATTAACCCTTTTCCTGAGTTTTGCAATGGCGAATTGCATTTATGGTCGTCGAAATGGCTTTAGTTTTGCTGTTATGTTAATACCTGCTACATGTTATATATGTACCATGTAGGTTAAACTACGTAATATGGTCAACATATAAAAATATAAGCCTTTTGGTGTGAAAACTAAGGTTTTTAAAAACTAATAATACATATTCATAATATAATAATTAGGTTGAATCTGGAATAGTTCTACAAGAAACTTCACGGTAAATATTTAAATTAGTTGAACAATAAGTAATTTATTATTCTAATAATACAAAATAAGACGAAACTTTTAAATGTAAATATTTATAAACAAAAATATGACTTTTTTTATTACAAAACGAATCTTTATATTCATTCTATTTAATAAATCGAGTAGAAATACGCGAATATTTTTTTAATATGACGTTTTTTCATAAACCTCTGGGAATAAGCAATGGATCGCAAGTACTGAGATAAATCCTGATGATTACTACAAAATTTACTTTGAGAGCATATGTCAACAATATTTTAAATTTATTCAAATTAAAGCTAAAATATACATTCACTTATTTGTTACAAAGGTAAAATAATTAAAAATTTATGAATTGAGCTAGGACTAAGCTAAGATATCAAACAAAACATCATCACGCAATACCACAGTCTGATTAAATGGAATATAAAATATTTAACACGCGCTATCCATAAAATTCAAAGCTTTCAAGCTTACGTGAAAAAATTAATGGAAACTGTGTGTACGGTCCGATATTATGTGTTATTTATATGAATGGAAAATTTTACCGGGGCAGATTTTCCACGGCGACATTATCATTTTTTCCGGATTGAACGTATAACCTCCCATTCGGGGCGGAGATTCTTCGGCCATTCTGCCGAAACCTGACGACATGAATAGATCGTTTCTTAGCTACGTGTCCATTTAGGGGATAAAGTCAAAAATATCCAAAGAGATTTCGTTTTTATTAGGAGGCTTTCGTATCCTGCCGTGAAATCCGAAAGCTTTCACGGCACACACTAGGCCTGGCGCACGTAGCCGCAAATAAATATGAAAGAAAATCACGGATATCTCTCTATATTATAAAAATGTGATGTGGTCATGTGTAAACATTGCTCAGCTATGACGTAAGCGGATATGGAAGAGAATGACGAGGTATGGGAGAGAAAAGGGCAGAGGTGTTGAAAGGAGCCAATAACGATTGATAAAGATATATCCCTTTATTATGAGAGGCGAATGAACAATCAATACTAAGACCAAATATAGATGAGTAATATGAAATGGATGAGGAAATATTAGGAAAAGCCTAAATAATTCGGTATCCATGACGATAAAACGAGATTAATCTAGGCATAATTAAATATATTAGGGAAATTCCAAATATTTCAGCTCATTCAAATAACACCCTATTTTTTTCATCTTATATTTTATCCCCTAAATGTATTCATAATAAAAATAACATATTCTTGTATACATTTAATAAATGGAGTTCATGTGGGTAAAATATAGCTTAAATATATATGGAAAACGTGCAAAATTCCTTATTATTTTTCACAAAAAAAATAATAAATTTAACATATTGTTTTCTATATTACGTCGAGATTATATCTGCTATGAAAACTGCAATGAATTTCTTCATTAAATTAGCGACGTTATTAATAGGCTTTTATTTGGCTTATTAAAAAATCAACAAAAATGAAAATTTCACCCTAATTTAAAAATAAATGCTAAAGGCATTTTTTGCGAATTATTTGAGAATTTGCTGAATACACCTGAACCACGCCGGGGGTCGACCAGAGGCTGGAATGCTTTTGTCTGAGTTGTAGCCGCGTATAAAAAAACCGCAACATTCCGCCGAGTCCAGTGCCCAGGTGTAAATCACTTAGCCCGTTATTACCACTGCCAACACTTGACCCGCCCCCGGGAGATGGCATGTCCCGATACGGCTTATCTCTGTCCGCATCGGCATTACGACAAAAATATGACACGATCAAATGATGGTTTATGTCCTCTGTTAGGTCGGTGCGAACGGCAATAGGTAGGGGAGGTCACGACGATGCCGAGTGCACGTGACCCCCGACGACTGAAAAGTTTTATGACGATTTTTAAAGTATTTCCGTCGTAAAAGCTACGTAATTTCGGGGCGTCAATCTCTCATCGCCGCTACGGTTCAAAGGATTTATATTGTGATTTAAAAAAAAGTGTTCTCGGAACAAATAATATAAAAATTAATTATTTGGAAGTTAGATTTGCATGATTTCACAAATTATATTACACAAATGTAAAAGAAAGTTTCAATAAAATAAGTAAAAAATTATAGATTTTGAAAATAAATTCATTTAAATGCCAAATATTGAGCTATGTATTTGTTTTTTCATTTTCATATACTGTGCAGAATCTGAAACGTTTCGACAAATGCCGTAGAAAAAATGCCTTTATTATGTAGTCCAAATCCCATGAACTGTTAAATATGGTTTAATTCTAAAAGAACTAGACTAGGAGTCACGTGTTTCAAAAGTATTATTTCCTACTATAAGCAGTACCATGAAAAAATAATTATTATTTTTTCAAGTTAAATGGCAGTACAGTAGTTGCAATATGAGATAATGAAATTTTTAGGAATCAATCAGAATGATGATAGAAGGCAACTCGTAGCAAGAATTATCCAGGGAAAATAAGCTAATTTTATAAATTTTGCAACATATCCACCATATGCTGTACCTTCTGGTTATTATATTTTAAAGTCGATCACTTGCTTCGAGATATAAAAAATATTAATCCATTATCACATGGTTTCGTATTTCATTAAAAATTCGCCATAACTTTACGACACAAGAAATAAACATTCGCTATTCTACGGAAGAACGTAAAATATTAAGCCAGAAGGCTCAAAAACAACCGCGTCGTACGAAGGGGTCTCTCAGAGACCCCAAGCATTCAAGTCAAAATATTGATGAATTCTTTATTAATATCCTAACATTTTTTTTAAATGGATTATTAAAAAGTTATTCGCAAAATGCTTTATAATTCGGTGGATAGTAAAGGACAACCGCACTCAGCGACGTCACGCCACAGACTGCGCACTCGCAGAACGCTTCACTCGCGGTTGACACTTCGCACCGGATGCGAGCGAGAAAAATCATCCCGTCCTGACATCGGTAGCGAATATTGGTGTTTTTATGTATGTCTTCGTAATTACAGATAATAAATGACATTGTTTATTTAAATAAACATTCTTCAAATTATTTTAGACAAATACAAAAAGTTTTTTATATGTAGGATTTATATTTAAATAGTGTAAAGGTTATGTGAGATGTGGAAAATAAAATAAGGATTCGTGATTCAGACTACAGCGAGCCTTTACTCTCACTGGTGATGAAAATGCAAACACAGTTTTAGAAACTCATGACAGATGTATTGTTATTCACTATTGCTATACATTATATTGAAATAAAGACAAATTACGTATGTAGGATAATATTCCGACAACTATTTATAATATTCGAGTGGTGAAATATGACCTCATACTCGCTGCTTGGCGATCTCTGGCATTAACGTCACTCATGGTGGTCTGATGCCTGAAGATTATCTGCAGGGAAGCACGCTTCCTGGTGATCTCCGACGAGAGGCCGACTGGGGGCTCTTCTATGAGATTGTCAAAGGAAGCTCAGAGGAGTGTCTCCAGAGTCGTCGTGGAAATAACGCAGGAGCGTGTTCACGTTGCAACTGCGGGCGGAAGTCTACCTCGAAGCGACGCGCCGGTGTTGACCGATCGCAACACGAAAATAATCAATTTTAATTGTTGCCATTGTGTGGAATAACCACTACAAGAGTAATTCGAGAAAAAATAAAAACTTGGTTTATCCAAAATCGGTACGGCTTGGTACAGTATAATCTTATACAGTTTTTGTTTAAATAAACTTTTAATCGATTTTTTTAAATTAAATCTCATATTATATGATAATGTAAAAGTATCACACATTTATTAAACCTCTAGATAAAAATAATATTAGAAGTTCTTCGCTAAGGGAGAGCTCATTACAAATATTTGAAAAAACTCAAAAATTGTTTTACTCGTTAACAAGCTAGATACATCCTGCAAGTGAGGGTTAAATTCGATTTTAAAAAAATGATATAGTAAATGCTACTGAAATACGATTATTACTGATAACAATTATTTGTATATGAAAATGCTCAGTAATAACAGCGTTGCAATCCTTACTTTCAATATTTATCCGGAACACAAATCAGCTTAATTTCCGCATTTCACCGCATCCCTTATTACAAACAAGAACCCCTGCGGGCCTCGCCGAGGGATTACTCCGGGCATGAGGATGACCCACAAACCCCACGGAAGAATTCCCCACGTTAAGACGTAAATGCCGACGCATAAATCATGCAAATTAGACGACAGCGCCCTACGCAATAACTGGCCCGGTGTTAATATACGACGCGGTCCACATGGCGTCGATCGATCAAACGACGTCGAGTCAGCGGGCTGCGGTATTGATGGAGGGCCGTCGTCGACCTCACTTTGTCTTGTCGACTCTCCGACTATGAATAATATATATTAAATTCCGGATTTGTCGTCCGGTCGCATGGAAAACCGTGTGCGGATTTTCTTTTGTTTATGAGTCTCCCAAGATTTACCAGTGTAGATTTATTCTCCTTTTTTATACCGGAAAATCTGCGCAGTTCGACGCATCCCCATTGGATGAGAAAATTCGGGAGGACGAATTGGAGGGGTGAGATGCGGAATAAAGCAATCAAAATTCAATCATGTGAATATATAAGAGGAATAAATATATTTTGTTGTGATTTTGGCGCGTGGTGTATGAATCGTAATGGAGTAGTTTCGGACCGTTTTGCATTGGAGATTTTCCATGCGATGTAATATGTAAGGGGATTTTATATATAACATTATATTCCGGATCGGCTTAATCCCATCTATATGTATATATAGATAGACATAACTATATAATATCAGGGTTAGATTATCTCGGAATGTATATCGATGATGGACAATCCAATTTGTGCAGAATTAGTCAATTATTTCACATGATGGAAATCACACCATCCGCCAGTTACAGTATTAATACACATTATATCATATATATTTATAAAATATACATAATGTTCTGAATTAAAAAAAATATTTGTTATTTAAATGTTAATATTCTACTTCAATTATATGAGACAAATAATTCAATTATATTATTATCTGATATTTTCATTTTAACGACCCTAGAGAATAAAACATTTTCTTTCTCTTGAGTCTTATATAAAAAATATTGCATAAATTATTAAAAAAAACGATTGCACGTAATATTTTATATTAAAATTTACTAAAATCGAATAAAATTGTATATAAAAAAATCAAATATACAAGAATACTACGATTCAGGCAATTAAATCTTTAGCTATCAATAACAAACCCATAAATATAAAATATATATTATTTTAAAAAAAAAACGTACATAAATTAATAGATGCTGTAATTTTTATTAACCTATCTATGCGCATGGGTTATTTTTTGGGATCCCATTTTTTTGATTATTCTCGAATATTTTTTTTAATAAAAATCCTACATGTCACAAACATTTGTACTTGTCCATAAAAGTCTGAAGCAAAAATTATACAAATAATAATTATCCCTTTTCTGTCCGCAAATGCGAAAAAATAAATAAAAACAATAATATTGCAAACGCTGCTACAACCGCATGGTTTCACCCGCATTTCGCATATCGTACCGGATGCGAGAGAGAAAAAGCATCGTGCTCTCGTCATTTACTCAGTTAAATTAGTTAAAAAATCCAAAATATCAACTAAATTGTGAAGCATATCATGAATAACTGTTTTAATCTTAGAATAATCCATTTTTTTTAAATGTCAAAATATTAATGATATTTTAATTTTAAATGATTGGGATATTTTTTCCATTATAAATACAAAGCATTTTTTTACATTGGCTATTGGTGGAATGTGTTATATGAAAAAGAGTGTATTTTTAATAGAGCAAAAAGTGCATTTTATATTTCCTCTTTTGTCTTTTGTTGTTTTATAAGGCATCATACACCATACAATAGATTGATGGTTTTAGGTTATAGATGCACTTTTAGTTTTACTTTATAAATAAAGCAAGTTATATAATATAATTGATATTAACGATTCTCTTAAAAACCTTTAAATAAATAAATAAATAAATATTAAGTTGTCCTGATTTAAGTACATTGCTCAAATTCCTATCACTCGATTTAAATCTTTAAACCCATTCTTGGAATCTGGATATAACTACATTGTTTGTAAAATCGTAAATAACTTTATTGGCGAGTAATCCTTGATAGAAAAATTACACTATACTCATCTTAGAGCCATATCAAAATTTATATATAAGGTTAATATAATTAATTTAAACTCTTGATAGTTATGACATTATTAATACCTTTAAAAATGACTTATTTAAGCCATTTATCAAATTATTGTTTTTTTTAATTTACATGATGATGTTTATGTTCCGAAAATTTGCATAGTCGATTATTTGCGTGATGCAATACCCTCTCACAAATATTTCTTATATGCACGAAGAATTTACAAATTCTCACACGCCACACCACTGTGCAAAACGACATTCCCCAGTAAACTGAATCCGCTACGCCGCGTTCTGTGTTGACATTTTTTACAATCTTCGGTCGGATCGACAACGGAGGTCATCGGGGGTGAAATTTGAAAATTGCAATCATCGAAAAAAAACCGGGAAAACACCGACCCCATGGCGAGAGGGTTTGCGTGAATGCATTGATAAAATACTCGACATATTTCACGTGGCAGTTCATTGGCTCGGGGGATGGAAACAGTTTAGAGGCACGCAATTTGTATGCGAAAGCCCTGGAAACGCTCGCCGTGCGATAAAGACAAAACAAATTGAACAATTTCGAAAAATATGCTAAGAGAAATGTCGGCCATTGATCAAAATTTTCCATTTCTACGTAAATTTCTCATCGTTCGGAGCGAGCAAATATCAAATTTACATTTAACCAGTCGAACGGTAAAGCACTCGGACGGGGGAAGCTCCCGAGTCTCTCGACGGATATCATTAAATATATCATCGAGTTAATTCATCGTCCAGGACTTATGGACGCTATTAATTATATAAGTTATTTTAGAGAAAAAATAAAATAAACGCTTGAAATTCGATGAATTACATTACAAATAATAATTGAAAAAATAATTATCTAATTATAAATATTAATATTTATAATTAGATAATTATAAATATTAATATTTATAATTAGATAATTATAAAT
>JAGXCT010035134.1:28341-55382 GCA_022495035.1 Philopotamus ludificatus
CGGGTCCCCGCGGTGTGGACACGAAAGGGGAGCCCTCACGTCACGTGTGAGACTCGTTGGCCTCGACTACCATGCGAGAGTTTTGTAAGGTCCATGCCCTCGGTGAGTGAGAGCCCTGTGACTGGCAAATGATGATGATGATGATATCCAACTTAGTGACAGAAACTATGAACAGTCTCCAGACTGTAACATTGCTTCTATCAGAATGGTTTTTCTCATTTAAGATCTAATCGATTGATAGAGATAGATTAAAAACCAGAAGAATTAGCATTTCCCTTTAAATAATTAGAAATTCGTCTCAACTTGCGTGTGCGATAGTCCCTTTTATATTGGTTACTTCTACAGCGTCGTTTTCTACAATACGCTATATTTTCCTGGTTAAATTCGTAAATAAAATACTTGATTAAAAATTGTTTTGTGTATTAATTTCGTTAAAATTACAAAATACAATTAGTCTACTATAGGGCGGGTTTCTATGGCGTGATCCTTATTTCGGCGCTGTAGGAGGGTTGAATGTACATAATCGTTATTATAACTAATCCATCCGTTACTTCATTCCACGTTTCGTCGATATCTCTGATATATTTCATGACATAAATTGCCTCAGTCATCCCCATCCGTCACGGCGGTTCGAAAATAACCGCGTCGTCCGAAGGGGGTATCTGAGATACCCCAAGCATTTCAAGTCAAAATATTGATGAATTATTTATTGATATCATGACATTATTTAAAAAATGGATTATTCTAATAATAAAAATTGTTATTCGTGATATGCTTATCATAATTTGGTCGACATTTTGGATTTTTTAACTACTCAATATGACGCGCAAATGACAACGCTCTCGACGATGTCTCGCCGCAGATTGAGCTCTCGCAGCACGTGTCAATTGTACTTTTCACTCACACTCGACACATCGTACTAGATGCGAGCGAGAAAAAACATCGCACCTGATTTTAATTATTTTTTTTGCAACTGCCGCCATTAAAGGACAATGATTATTTATAATATTTATACTGTAGACTTTTTTAGACAAATACAAAAAGTTTGTGATATGTAGAATTTATATTTAGAATTTTTCGAGAAAAATCAAAAACTTGTGGTACCCAATATTCCCCATCGGCACGGCTAGGTTAAGGTTAGTATCTAAACGGCAGCGCAATGTTTTTAACTTCATCGAAACAAGCGTTAATGTTGAGTCATTTTTTATACGCGAGTTATTTTATTATACAGCAATATAATAAAAATCTTAAAACTAGTTTTTTCATTGATTTCTAACAGCCAAGGTTCAAGGAAATTGATGAATTACTTTTTTGCTCTAAAAGGTTTATAAAAAATATTAATATCGTAATATAGAAATTGTAAATAGATGAAATGTGATATATTTATATACATAAATTAGTGTTCTTTTTAGTAATTGGATCTATCCACCATATTTATATAACCGCTATATCTAATCTCAAGTGGTGCTCTCGGGAAGGTATCCCCCTAACAAGATCTCATATATGACAATATATAATTTTATCATATTTATGTACATATATTAAAACTACAAACAGTATTAATGTCAGATGAATTATTAAAGAGTACGTACAATTTAAAAAACGCATCAGCTACAACTTGAATCAACTTGTATTTGAATTAAACGCATATAATAAATATAAACTATGAATTTTAAATAAATGATTAATTCTTGATTTATTATTATTTCAGTTTCAAGATGCTTTCGACTTTGAACCAACGCCTTTGGGGTAATATTAATATTTCCTGTATTAAATAATGTCATGTAATAATTTTTAAACGTATAATTATATTTAATTTAACAGCACTGAAATGGATCTGAAACGTGCAATGGAGGAGTCGCAAATTGCCATTGATTATTTTTTCAATAATAAATTTGACGAGGCCCGTGCCATCATGAAGCCGTGGTGAGTTTTTATGAATTTAATTTTAATTTTTTTAATCATTTCGCTTGAGATTATAATTTAATATATTTTATGTTTCAGGGCCGCCACGTCTATATACCACGCAGCCGGGGAATCTGTATTTTCGTTTCTCTCCGCTACGCTTACGTTCGATAGGGACGTACTCAACGAAGCAATCGGTCAATTGAAACACTGCATGGTGCTCTGCAACACCTTCCGCAAGAAGAAGACATTCGGCGAAACCTTCAACACTCTACTCAAGAGAGTACGTTTTATATTTTACCTTATTTCATATAGAATCATATATTCTCATATTATTTTAATTCTAGCATCATTACGATCAATATACGGATCGGGAAGTACATGCCGAGTTGTGCTTTGCTGAAGTTCTGCTGCTGAGAGCAATTCTAACGTTCATGGAAGACGAGGAATTATTATCGTTCGTTAAAGGCAGTATTAAAATCAAACAATGTTACAGCAGCTACAAGTATTATATTTATTTTGAACGTATCCATACATTATTATCTTGTTTGCTAAATAAATCTGACTAATTTTGTAGAGAGTGCGCCTTTATGCTTAAAGATCGCAAGTGGACCGATGAAAATGCTAAGCTACATTTCGAGAGCGGAGTCCGTATGGGGATCGGGTCATTTAATCTGATGATATCACTTCTTCCCGGAAGGATTATACGTCTGCTCGAGTTTGTTGGTTTTAGTGGAGACAAGGTGAACATTTTATTTCTCATTATGACGCTCTGTGATTTAGAAATTCTATTGCAGCTTGTATTTTTTTGCATTTTGCGATTAAATATGTATTATTGATTTTATCTTTCGATATTGTTGCGTCATTTAAAATGCTACTTCCGAAGCTTCGGAAGGAGTATTTACGCCTTGTATAATTAATGCAGTGATATTTTGTATAATATGACGTGAATATATAAATGAGGAAATGTTTGTAGGATCTCGGATTGAACGAATTGATCGCTGGTAGTAAATGCGTCGGTGGATTACGTCATGTTCTATGCGTATTGACGCTGCTGAGCTACCATCTGATCATTTGCTATATCATAAGCGATAATCCAGGTGACTTATCTCTTTGCGAAGAACTTTTAGTCAAACAACTGGAGGTAATTTCATATATATAATAGATGAAACGGAAAGAAATGATTAATTTTTCGAAAAGAAGAAAAAACTTATAGCGAAGTGAAGGTTCTAAATATTTGTAAATATGGATATAAAACTTCAAACAAAAACTCGTACCCGTGTGATCTTGCATTATTGTGTTCTTAAATCTATCTTTGGTTTTTTACGAAAACTCATAATAAATCCTATACTCCATCAAACACATCCTTTTCAAGCCCCATGATTTACTAATTAATGGGTCATACGACACACAAAGTTTTATTCAGCTCGGTCAGAGCATCAACGTAAAAAGTTCATGTGGCTCTGGAAAGATT
Organism: Philopotamus ludificatus; assembly: GCA_022495035.1. NCBI lineage: Eukaryota > Metazoa > Arthropoda > Insecta > Trichoptera > Philopotamidae > Philopotamus > Philopotamus ludificatus. The sequence goes on from JAGXCT010035134.1 coordinate 31,721, forward strand.
CGCGCATTATGTAATCAAAGGATCATTTGTCTCAGCAAGAGAGGCAGATCTCGCCCCTACTCTCATCACGCTTGGCACCTCAAGAGTCATGGGCTAGCAGATCGAACCTTGGTTCACTGCGTCGCTTATATTGTCCCACACTGTGTTTGAGTCGTCTTGCTTAGCTGCCAATTTCGTATCTCTACGAATAAGACAGCATTCAATATAGCATCATGTGGACAACGGAAAGTCCGACTGGAGGTGTCTCTTAGTTTCCCCAAGTGGGTACTCACCGGTTGGTTCAGAAACAGGTGTATACTTACCCAACCGATAGTAGATCCTATATATAGGTATCACCAGTTACAATCATTCTTACAAATGATTTAGTTTCATATCCGAACAATAGGGACACATTGGGTTTTCCCTGTTCATTTTCCTCGCCATTTACTCGCCTCTTCCCTGGGTTATTATAAATAAAATGGGGAGTTCCATCAAGCCGTTGATCGCGATCAGTTCTTGACAATTTTTTCACATTCACAGACAAAAGAATGGTCATATGATAAAACAGAACATAGAGTGGAGATGAAAGGAGGATTATCGAAAAAAAAAATCTAAGATACTCCCCGCTCTGTTTTAAAATAATTGCCGCGGGAAGATAATTCTATTCAATAAAAAGTAATTTTACGAAACATTATCAAACCCCGGATTTGCGTCCTCAGGCTTGAGCACCCGCAGGAATATACAGTAAACCCCCCTATAACGTACATTTCTATACCGTCCCCCCCTATAACGTTTGCGGCAGTTTTTTCCTATAACGTCAAACGTACATATTTTAAAACGCTAAATAGAATTTTCATAAAAATATATTATAATTTTATAAAATTAACTAATAAATTGTAGTGTGATCTTCCCTGCCAGTTAGCGAGGTGATGCGATCAACCAAAATCTGAAAAGGATATAGAAGCTCATCAGCTGGCGAGTCAAGTCATTTCGCTGGTAAACAAGTGAAAATGTAAATAAAAAGAAAATTTAAAATGTTTGATGCACTGATCTCCTTCAAATCAAAAAATAAAATTACCCCCTTATAACGTGGAACCTATCTGGACGTTATAGGGTGTTTTCTGTACCCCCTCGCCGCCTCAGGTACGACTCTGACCATTACACAATGTTTCAAATGAAAAAAATAATAGTTCGTATAGCATTTGAAGCATTAGCTGAACTTAGTAAAAAATGTCGAGGCTACCTCGACATCGGTATTGCCAGTAAAAACTCGATGTCAAGGCCACCTCGACATCGGAGTTCAAAGGGTTAAATAATTATCGTTTCTTTCCGCTTCACCTAATATTAATCGGCGCTGATAATAAAAATAGCATATTAATTAATTGATTATTATAATTTTCAGTTATACCCTGAAGGGGTATGGTTTTTATTTTTCAAAGGACGTTTAGAGTTCATGAAAGGTAATTTAGATGAAGCTGTAGCCGCATACAAACAATCGTGGAAAAGTCAAGATGTATGGCCCCAGTTTCATCATCTTTGTTTTTGGGAGCTATTATGGGTCGAATGGTACGTAAACGAATCGATCGATCAACAGTCGCATCTCGCAAAATGGCGTCTATTATTTTTATGAATTATTTTCAGCATGGCGATGAACTGGCGCAAGGCTTTAGTCTATTGCGATTATCTTTTAGAAGGAAGCAAGTGGTCTGTGACAATATATTCTTATCAAAAGGCCGCCATCATGTGCACCATATGGGACGATTTAACTCCTGAAGACAAAGAAACATGTACCAAGTTGATGAAGTACGATCTTGCTTTGCGTATCGAATCGTTATATTTACTCGATATTAATAATATTCATTCGTTTCAGCGATGCGCCGCAATACAAGCAGCGTATTGCCGGAAAATCTCTTCCGATGGAAAAATTCGTAATCAAGCGCTGCAAAAAATATAGCGCTCAAGGCAACCGGCTACTTCTGCCGGCACTCGAGATGATGTTTCTGTGGAACATGTTCAGTATCTTCCATAGCAATTCCTCCATCGGACATAACATTCTGAAGGTATTTCATAATAACGTAAAACGTTTAATGTATTTTTTTCATTGTTATTTTTTTTTCAGCTTATGGACAAAGTGGATAACGATATCGAACCCGGCTCCGAAGATCAAGCTCTGATGTTCCTACTGCGCGGATCTATATTCCGTCATTTGGGCGCCCAATACCAAGCCATGTCTTGCCTGCAATCCTGTGTCGGGTGGGTAAATTTTAATTATATCAAAGCAATTATAACGCAGTTTATATGTGAGCAGCGGTATATAATTTGCGATGTTCTGATAATATTCGTTATAGTAAATAATAACGTGGTTGACTTATATTTTAGACTTAAGAAACTGATTAAGGATGATCTTCATATCATTCCGTATGCTATTGTCGAGATTGGTTTATTGTTTAATGCGATGGGTGATAGGGCGAGGGCTATCGGCGCTTTGGAAGACGTCAAGTACGTATAATCGCATAATTTATTATATCGACCGATCAAATAACTAACGTATCGTGTATGATTTTCAGAAAGAACCACTCTGGATATTCGTTGGAGTCCCGTCTTCATTTCCGCATCCATACGGCTCTCGCAAGTTTCAAGAATAATTAAATACACTCGATTGTTTTATACAATTTGATCCTGATTTTTGTTCCATTTAAATATTTCAATATTCCAAGTTATTTATTTTTTTTAGTTACCATATAATATTTACCAAAGCTTTGTTTAATTCCTATAGTTTATAATGACATTGTGCATTTTAACGAGCATTTTTTAAGCAAAAATAAATTACTACAAATGAATGTTATATGTGTTAGGCGGTATTATGTAAACGCATTTATCCGCAATGCGAATTTAAATAAATTTGAATTAATTGCATATTACATGAGTGAGATCTCATCTACTAAGAATATGCTGTAGTCATGACATTTGTATAGTTAAAATATATTAATATATATTGAGTGTATTAGAAGTGTATTAGCTTTTTTTTTAAATTACTGTGTTAATATCAGGATTTAAAAACATGATTGAGATGGAAATAATCCACATTAAAATTTACATATTTATTTGAATATTATAATAAAAATGTGTATATATCTTAAAATTAAATATTTTTCATGTTGCAGTCTGTCTCTAAAATAATATTGTCAAAATTTTCCATCTTTAAAAAAGCCACTCTTCATTGACGGACGTTAAACTTGTGAAAGTAAGGTTTATTTTTCAAGTGTTATATAGAATGAGGTGCTCTCTCTATGCATGAGAAATATAAAAATATTTTCGTATATATATACATCACTCGTCACTTACGGGAGTGATATGATCTATTTTAAAAATTTAAATAATATGTAAGCAAGTATTGGAAATACGAGTGATAATGTTGTAAAAAAATATTTAAATATGTAATTACCTAAAATATATTAATATAATGTTTGTTTCAATGAAAGTATTAATGTTTTTTGTTAAGGATAATTAGGTAATTGTCAATTGTAAAATGTCACAAAATAATTTATTTAATTTAAACACGTATTTTGAAGCAAAACATTAGGTTAATTTATGAATCCGTTTAAAATTCACTATTAATTACTTGTTCCGGGCTGGTAACTTATTTATTCTCTTCTAAATCAATCGATTCTGAATGAAAAATTATACGGAATTTTTCATATTGTCGTCAGAATGAAACGTTTTACCGTTCACCATGATAACCACCGTTTATTCCCGTCTTCTGAAGGTTAATTGTTTTTATCGGGTCCGGTCATTGATTTTCACCGGTTATTTGGCTCGTCCGCGGTTTTCAATCCAACATCTTTCAGCTTCATCAACCGTCTGAGATATATATTCTCGCTTTTTATGATCAAGATTGCTCGCCCCTTCGCCCTCTGAGTCACTTCGAACCTATGAATTAGTCCCGTTGTAAATGTCCAGATTTCGGTGGCAATACCAGACGACACCTTTGATTTTTGGCATTCACTTTTAACTTAATATTGATTATTTTTTGTACTCATTAATACTTCATCCGACCGATCGAGATGCAACAGAAAAATATTAGGTTAATTTATCTTGAAATTTTTAAATCCTTTTCCATTATATTCAGTCAGTTGTTACGTCTCTCCATCTTCAAGTAAGTTTCAATGATGCAGTGTCACTCTGTACACGGTCCAACCATTTCAGCCATGGTCTTCCTTTCCTATGAAGGCTTGTTAAGCATAAGCCTTTGCGACGGCTGACTGTTCCGCATCCTTGACACGTAACCGGCCCAACGGAATCTGGTCACTCCGATGACAGCTGTGTCCGGTATATCCTTGTATAGTCGGTACAGCTCCTCGTTGCCATTGGCATGCCAATAATCCCCCTCCTTTACTTTAAAAAAAATAATTTATGAAAAAGAATTAGGATTTTAATTAATTTTAGTCTTCTTTGAGAAGAATCTCGACCGTAGATGCTTCTGAAGTCCAAAGTAGCACCGGTTTGCCGGCATGGTTCATTTTCGTACTTCCAAATTGATTTTATTATTATTTGTAAGTGAACTGAGATATGTGAAAATTCCTGGACGGCCTCTACGATGTATGGGCATGTATTTTGTCATGGTCTCATTGGTCCTCAGTCCCATGCCAATTGCCACTCTCGTTATTCGCTGGCATGCATCCTTGAGAGGCGCTCGATTTCTGGCCACTAATTTTTAAATAATTTACACTGTAATAGACTTTCTTCTCTAATTAAATCATATGCACAGTTTGATCTTACGTTCATGCAAATTTCTTTTCGGATCAGATAGATCTATTACTTATTTTGATAAAACTTCCTTATGTTATCTATTTTTCTTCGCTATTCATGATTCTCATAAAAAAGAGTACATTTATGTTACAAATGAAGTGTGTTCTCGCCGAATGTTGTATTATTCATACGTCCGTAGAACATCAATAATTTATCGCAAATGCATTTTATATCGTTCCGTTCAAAGGTTAAATTCTTGCGCTTCATATAAAAATGTGCAACTGATTTTATGATAATTTTATCTTAGACGCTGTTCATAAAATATAACTATGATTAAATATATTTCGCTCTTGAAAACATACAGTTTAATTATTGATTTAATTACATTTTGCGATATTTCTCGTCGAATCATTTCATATACGCAACAGACCATACTATTAAAAAAAATATGAATGTATTATGATTGTGACAATAAATATCAGTAGGAGAAATTTAAACAATCGGTACCATTGATTTGAGCTTACGTTCACAAAATAATATATGTAAATATATTCAATATTTGTAATTTATATATTTATTATACGCATATATATTTATATATTTATATAGATATCAAAAATATTCCTGTTAGTCGTATCGTTAACATCACCGATTCCGGCAACGGGAAAAATTGTATAAATAGATATCAAAAATGACCTGACAGTACAAATCAAAGTAGATGCATGTAAATAATTAGAATTTCATGAAGATTTTTATTTGCTGACGTATATTGTAAATGTACATACCCAATATCGCAGCTTATGACTATGATTTTTTAATTATTGATAATTAGCTGAGACGTGTATACGATTTTTTTTGCATTGTCGTTAAATTATCATTTCAAATGGATGTATAATAGATGTGACATATAATGAATATCAAAACTGTATATTAATGATACATAATAATAAATATTCAAAATTAATAATCGTTAGTTGGTCGAGTGAGTTTTTGACAAAAATAATAAAATATAATAAATCTCTTTCCGCACAGTGGTATACAGACACATGCATAATATATATCTGTTGTATATATATTTCGTTCAATTATTTTTGGAATCGGTGTTTTAATATGCTTGAAATAATTGTACGAACATATTAATATCTTTATCATAATGAACATATCTCGTGTAATACTGATATTTATTGTGTGTTGAATGTTTTTTATTGCATATCTCCGACTATCGTCATAAATATATCATTGAATGTCGCACACTTCAGCATTTATCGTCGTGGATACACTCCGTCGCACTATAGAAACTATATATATTCCGTAATTGTAAGAGATATGTGACGTCGGTGAACCTTAACATTAATCGACGCAAACAAATGCACTCCATATGCATATTTTAATAATTATTTATACGTTAATTAATATTATTTGTTACATTTGTTTTATAATAAAAAAATTATTTTATAAATTCAACACCCAGCATCCATTACGTGATTATATTCAAAAACTAGATCTATTACGTACTGCCATTATAATTGTCAATTAAATAAAAATTTTATCCCCATGATATTCGACGCAAACATTAACACATTACGATCGATTGAGTTTGAAAATTTTGACGCGTTGCATATTTATCGTTGAGTTGCATCATATAATCCGTCATTGTTCGCCGAGTGCCAAAAAAATGGCTTGGCATTACCGTTATGTTTTAGATATTAGTGCGTACTTTCATATGGCTGTGGTAATAAATAGTATTGCATTGTTTCATTTAACGTTGTTAATTTCAGTTTATTGATTTGTGATTCAGTTCCGTTGTGATTATTTATACGTGTATTATTTGTAGAACGACGTATTAACGTAGTGTACGCTTTTAAAGCCATATATATATATATATATGGATTCGTATTTTTAATTTTGCATAATAAAGACATCTCGTATATGATCTGAATACATGTTTGCTATACGCTTGTTGTTTGTTTATATTAATCACGGGCATCGGTGTTATAATTATTATTGTAATGTTGTTGTATGAATATTGTAATGGTGAATAAAATTAATAAAAATATATATAAATATTTATTACCTTTCATTTGTAACACATTGCTGTACGCCGAAATTTATTGAAACGTCGTTTTTGCGAAAAAAAATCATTACTCTCGTGTTAATCAAGATGTTGAGCCGAAAATTTAATTACTTAAACTTCAACATTTGCTGGATAGTTAGTGCAAAAGAGTAATTTATATCTTATAGCAGGAGTCACCAAACTTTTTGGAAATGTACCGAATTGAATTTTTAATAAATCAAGCCATAATTTTTAGTATCCACAACAGTTGTTTTTGTAGCTCCGAATGTCGAGGAACGTCATAAATAAAAGAGAGCAATTACGATACGACATCAGTAAGAATTTATTCATCAAAACTAAATCGTAAGTATCCTACCGATAAGAAAATATTAGAAAAACACAAAACGTTGAAATAAAAATTATTTTTTATATCGATAATCATGCAAATCGGTTTGGTACATATCTTTGCGTTGGTTTACAGCTCTTTCGATCTTTTAAATGGATAAGAAAGTTTGGTCATGTACTTTTTCAATGCTAGTAAAGTAGCTTTTAAGGCTCTCAATATGCGGCATAGCATCTTCTTTTTTTGGAATTGGATGGATTAAGTTTACCTCTTCCTCATCAGATATCCATAACTTCAAGTGTCCTTATTGTGTCCTTATTAGTGTTTTATTTCTGTATTTTTTTTTGCTAGAGATAAAAGATAAAATCTATAAAGAGATAATTTTAATTCATCATTCAGCTTTTGTTATTTCAAGTTTCTTACAACAATAAAGGTTGTTTATCCCTGCTTTAAGTATCGATCGAACAAATGAAGAATGACTGACATGTAGATATACAATAACGTCAAATTAAAGATCTCCATATATATTAATCCTTTGGTTAATGAGTGTTGTTTGCACACACGTCCTGTGAGTAAATTATTTTTTTGCCTTTTTTCTTTATAAATTAAACAATATCAGTGGCTTTCAACATTTTATTTTAATAAAAAAATGTGTAATTATATAATATGTCATGTCTAATAGCCGGATTTTTTTTTCTTATATTATTTGAGGAATTTTCGGGAGCAGTCTATGAAACTGAACATCATATCAGGCTCATCAATTGTGCCTATATTCACGATATAGTCTAATAAAGCCCATCACCATCACCCACTTCCCATTTTAGTTCTTCAATCCGACGACTTTTGCCCCTCGTAAGTTGAGGTGCATCTTCAGTGCTATATAACAGTGCAATATAAGAAATGTTTTACAGTACATGCTTCTAGGAGATGCTAAGAAATTGCTAGTCGCATTCGAGGCCATACACAGCTTTTTCTATATTCGTTTTATTTATGAATGACTTTTTTTCGCAATGTTTATCTATTTTTTTCTTATCTAAAAATATAAGATAAAATTTAAATAATTTTCACATATTATAGATAAAACTATGTAGTATTTATAAAAAAAGAAATAATAATATTTTATTTAGAATTTAAAGCATGATATTCAAAATAAGTCGCTAGGGTGTTTGGCGTACATGTACGTCCATAATCATCAAAGGGTTAACCAAGAATCTAAAAAGGGATTGAATTGAAGAATCACCGTAGATATTAAACATAGAAAATAATAAATAAATAAGCTAGCATTACGAAATCGTGGAATATTACATTTCTATAACATGAGTGGGACATAAATTTGGCAAGTATTAATTGCTTTTAACATTTTTTTTCTGGAAATCCCGCGCATTGTTATTCAATGGTATTCTTGCGAAAATTTTCTATACAAAATATCTTATCAGTTTTAAGAATTCAGCATTCATCATTCAAATGGATTAACATAATAGTAATAGATTTTAAACGAAATTCTTAGAAGCGTTATCTAAATATGCATTTTTTTGCACGTTTATTCCTAATAAGTCTCGATAAAAAATGGCGCAAAGAAATATGAAATTCATGCAAAATGTAGTGTAATTTGTAGATTTCACGACTTATTTCTTTTTCCAGCTTCACTTTCAAATAGGGGAAAAAGTTTATTTATTATTTATTTCGCCACGACTTAGGTTGGGCTCCTAGAATGTAAGTTTGTTGAAAAATGTCTATACTTTAGAGATAATTTTCCCGAAATTTTCATCTTGTCTGTGAAGTTGAACATTTAGTGCATTTCATTTTTCTAATTAATTTAACATCCATAAGACAGGTAAAATCCCGCAGCCACTCAAAATTTGTAAGCTCAGAGTATGTTTCATCACTTTCCTTAAAAAATTCAACTATTGTAAGTAGAAGTTCATTAAAACTACGGATTTCTGTGTGGAGCATGAGCCCTCACCTGGTTAATAATTTTAACAAGTTTCATTACCTCGTTGAATTTTAGGTATTTTGTACACAGAGCTTGCTTGTGTTGTACAAAATACTATAGTGATATAGTGATAACAGGGGTGGAAACATTTTTTCTTTCTGACACAACATAAAGCTAGAGTACCGTCGATAGTAATGCCCAGAAGTTTTCGAGTAATTTTTTAATTACATAAAACATCTTTAGGCATAACCTCAATATGTATCCTTATTGTATTGGCAGAAGCTTGTTAAGCAATTCATTGAAATTAAGTAAATAGAAAGAGAAATATTTCATTTCGGAGTCCAATAATAAAATTTGAGAGACAAATTTATAAATATGATAAAATATCCTACGCGAGCTACCAAAACTAAGCGACCGGTATCTCGCAAGCAACCACTGATCTAAGCAAATACTATAAAATCATTTCTTTTAATGTTAATATGAACAAAAAACAATAATATATAGTATGGTTTTGATTTATCGACATAATTAAATAGGCTAATTTTTTTGCCGCCAATTTGCTGCTGCTGGCGAAACAAATAATTCAAGTGTATCATAAACAATCACACTGATTTTTACATTCAATATATTTCGGAAGGGTAAAAATAATATGTATCAAAGCTTAGCAGCACTAAATTAAAGCATTTCTTTAATATAGTTATATAATGTATAAACATTTATTATATTCCGTTGCTTATTTTTATAATTGCCTTTTTTAAATTGGCATGTGGCCACTTTCATATTTGGGTATGGCCAATAATTTTCGCGCTGGGACCACATACGCAGTACAGTGCTTTCGCCCGCGCGCTCGCACGGCTCATTCGTCCGCCGGCCTTCCGTCAATCAGGTTAGTCCACGTGCACCACTTTCGTCCTGTCCGCGGGTGTCCACGTGACCAATTTCGACGCTGGCCGTGATCAGCGCGCCCCCTCGCCGTTCGCGCTGCGAAAATTTGCACTTCGATTTTTTTTCAATATCGGCCATGTTTCCACGTGTTAATTTGTCATACGAATCCGTCAATGGAACATTTTAATCCGAGGCTTGTTTCGTGTCGATCAGTTCATTTGGTTCATTTGACACATTGGCAATGTGCCAAATTAATGAGCGCACGTGCGAGAACCATCCATGGATCGTGTAAATCGTTCGCTCTAATGACACTAGATGGTGCATTAACCTCAAAATTATTTGTGTTACATTTTCTAATTCAGATATATATATCGTCATGACTAACATTTTATGGAGGTTTTTTTGACGATAACATTCCCATTTATTAAATATATATTTCTACAACAGTTGCAATCGACATATTGCATACGTTTTGCATGTAATCATGCTCTCATTATGTTCTCAAAAAAAATGATATTGCTCGTACAAATGTCACTATATTTGTACTTCTTAACACTTTTAATGTCACATCGCCAATACATTTAACAAAGAATACGCAATCGATATAATAAAAACTCCGTTAAAAATAATGTTTATGATTTCATCATGATCGGCGTAACATTTATCGATAATATAAATTCAATACGGCATATTAGTGACGCGTCAATGAGAATATATTACAAAACTATTGATTTAAATGTGAAAAATATCAAATTTTACGCAATACAATAAACCGCTGATGCGTTAATTAATTTATTTGAGTGCGGTATAACCGTCTCGTCTGCATTGTACAAATAAAGTGCATGATATTGATGATTCATCACATCGCTTCCTAGCAACTATTGTATATTCAGCCTGTAGAATATATTTATTGACTTATTAACAGTTCTTGATCTTATTTGGAAATCGATGCAGCTAATTTTTCGCATTGTAATCGATCATTCACGCTTTTGTCGAAATACTTTTTGGTACAAAAATCATCTCATGTATTTTTTTTATAATTTATTACTTCGCAATATTAATACTTTTTATACTGATAATAATTTTATATTTTTATAGCCTTTTAACTATCATCAAGATGCCTTCTGATGCTAAAAAACGTGAACAGCAGAAGAAGAAGGAAGCAGCAAAACAACGCGGCGGCAAAAAAAATGGAAAGGGTCCATTGGACCCTAATGAAAAGGAGAAGTCGCCCGAATTAAACGGCACAACAATATCCAACGGTCATGATAAGCAGATAAGCGCTGAAGGTACACAACTATATTCATTTATATATAAAATATATAACGGAATTCTTATTTTAATGTTTTTTTTTTCAGAGGCTCTATGCTTAAAACTTGACGCTGAGGCGAAAATTAATTCGGAGGCGCGCTCGTGCACTGGCTCTCTTGCCATTCATCCCCGGTCCAGGGACGTAAAGATTGCCAATTTTTCTGTCACGTTCTATGGCACCGAGCTTCTACAAGATACAATGTTAGAACTTAATTCCGGCCGACGATATGGCTTGGTTGGCTTAAATGGCAGCGGTAAGGAAGCGTTGATATTGCTATCACATTTATTTTTTTAATGAAACGCATATTGATTGTCGCAGCGTCGTTTTTATTTGTATAATTAATATTGCCGTTATACCGCTCTATAATAATTGTGCGCATATAATCAATATACTGACGAATATTACATTCTCGTATTAATATATTTATGTTAATTAAGGGTGTCCGATCCTTTCATATATCAAAAATAAACTCTGCCTTGTTTAATTTATAAACACATTTTTTTTTAAATATTGTCTATATTGCTCTGGCCTTTGTAAAGGAGTTTAAATAACCGATTTGATTTGTTTTATATTTATTTTTATCTGCTATTGCGTCCTAAAATATATTAGAGGGGGCTGAAAAGTAATGAAATTATTTTGTTGGCTGTCGAAAAATATTTATTCATTATTAAATTAAATTAAATACCAATCAACAAAATAATTTCTAACATTTTTTGCCAGCGTAACGGTAGTTGTTCGATTCCTTTTTTAAAAAAGTCCTTTGATTTTTCATTGAAAGTCTTTTCCAAATGCGTTTTCACTTCTCCGACAGCTTTTTTACCTCTTAATGTATGCTCTAATGATCTGAAAAGGTGGTAATCCGACGGCACAAGATCCGGTAAATAAGGTGGATGAGTTAAAATTTGCAATCCAAGCTCCCTTATTTTTTTCCGTGTTATTTTTGCAGCGTGAGGCCTCGCGTTATCATATTTAAGGATCCTTTTTTTGTTATTGACCAAAATGGATTGTTTTTTTATGAGCTCTTGTTTCATTCGATCGAGTTGTTCGCAATACACTGTCTCTGTAATAGTCTGACCAGGTTCAAGCAATTCGTTCCAGAAAAATCCCGCCACCCAAAAACGAGGACCTTCTTTAGTGATAGTCAAAGGGTCGGAACAGATTCTTCTTCGAAAGAAAGCCATTGTTTATTTCGTACAGGACTTTGTATAGCACCCACTTCTCATCTCCAGTTACAAGTCGTCCCCAAAACGGATCGGCTTTATAGCGAGACAAAAGGCCGTCTCCGTCATTTATGAGAAACCCAAATTTCTTGCATGTGCAATTTTCTTATGCGACGAAGATGATCCTGAACTGAATGGATACCCAATCTTCAATGATAATTTCTCAGTTGTTTGACGAGGATCCATCATTGCTTTCAAGATATATCATCATCTAATTTTTGGTCGTCCTTTTCATGGGACATCTTTGGGATTCCTATTTCCTATTTTCCGATCACACTTATTTAGTATCAAAAGATCCCCAAATGGTATAAAAGAATCCCGAGACTTACGTTTTGGTAATCTTTTTCACCATTTTGTTTGCCTTCATTCCTTGATCAAACAAAAATAGCATACAATGACGTAAGTGTGCTTCTTCTATTGTTTACCTTTACATCTTACTTTAAATAAAAAAAAATAAAATTAACGTAATAACAAAACTTGCGTGTTTGCGGGACCATGTCTCAACGCCAACTGTGAATGAGCTTATCAATTTTGATTACTTTTCGGTCCCCCTAATATCTAACCATTTTTTTAGGCATTATAAATGGGAGGTTTGACTGTTTTTCGCGATTGGACGCCCAACGTTAACGTTAGTGATGTATTTAGGGTCGTTATTACGCATTTCTCGTCATTTTTTAATTAAATTATCATTGTGATTGTATGTTTTATTTTACAGGAAAGTCGTCTCTCTTGAGCGTTTTGGGTAATAGAGAAGTGCCTGTGCAAGATCACATAGATATATTCCATCTGACTCGTGAAATGCCGGCGTCCGATAAAACCGCTCTCGAGTGCGTCATGGAAGTAGACGAGGAAAGAATTAGATTAGAAAAATTAGCGGAGGAACTCGCACACTGTGATCACGATGGTACAATTTTTTTATACCGTCTTTATATCAATTACGTAATTTTATTCGGATTATATATACGTATAATTGTTTTTAGATGCGCAAGAACAACTTTTGGACGTGTATGAAAGATTGGACGATATTAGCGCCGATACCGCTGAAGCTAGAGCAGCTGGCATCTTAAACGGTCTCGGTTTTACCAAAGAAATGCAAGTAAAACCAACTAAAGATTTTTCTGGAGGTACGATATTGAAATATTTGCGATTTGAACATATTTTGTGGCATAAATTGCATATATATGATTATTTTACAGGATGGAGAATGCGTATTGCGCTCGCTCGTGCACTTTATGTAAAGCCCCACTTATTGCTTTTGGACGAACCGACAAATCATTTGGATTTGGACGCTTGCGTATGGTTGGAAGAAGAGTTGAAGCAGTGAGTGATTCATTTTCTTTGATTAATTTTACCTATAAAATTACGTATATTCAAAAATGTATTATTTATTTTCCAGCTATAAACGAATTTTGGTGTTGATTTCTCATTCACAAGATTTTCTTAACGGTGTGTGTACGAATATTATACACATGACCAAAAAGAGACTCAAATATTACACGGGTAATTACGAAACCTTCTGCCGCACTCGAATGGAACTCTTGGAGAATCAAATGAAGCAATACAACTGGGAGCAGGATCAAATATCGCACATGAAAGTACGTATTATCGAACCACTGGTCCGTTTCGATATATAAATCGAATATGTAATATTAATATATATTTGTTTTATAGAATTATATCGCTCGATTCGGTCACGGATCGGCTAAATTGGCGAGACAAGCTCAGTCTAAAGAGAAAACTTTGGCGAAAATGGTGGCTCAAGGCCTCACCGAGAAGGTCACCGACGATAAAATCCTCAATTTTTATTTCCCGAGCTGCGGCACTGTGCCACCTCCCGTTATCATGGTTCAGGTAAACATCGACGCCATTCATATATTATATATTTTATATAATTATCAATATTAAACATGATATATATTGTTTTTTTAGAACGTCTCTTTCCGATACACCGACGACGGTCCGTGGATATATAGAAACTTGGAATTCGGTATGGATCTCGACACAAGAATAGCTCTCGTCGGTCCCAACGGTGCCGGAAAATCGACTCTGCTTAAATTGTTATACGGAGAAGTACGTATATTTACACCGACCCAAAATGACGATGCAATAAAATCATAAATTCTTTGCTAAATGTTATTATTTTTAATAGTTGGTGCCCTCTTCCGGAATGATTCGTAAAAATTCACATTTGCGTATCGCACGGTACCATCAGCATCTCCACGAATTGCTCGATTTGGATCTGTCTCCGCTCGAATACATGATGAAAGCTTTCCCCGATGTGAAAGAGCGCGAAGAAATGCGTAAGATTATCGGACGCTACGGCTTAACAGGGCGACAACAGGTAATAATAGTTGCATTTTTTTTTTTATTAAATCCCCGATTGCGTTTATAAATATATATATACATTTTTCCATATCATTTTTCAACTGACTTTATAAATTAGTTGAAATCACCATGGAAACCATCGACGCTCTCGCCGACGCTATTAACGATTTCGAGGGCGGCATGGTGCTCGTTAGCCACGACTTCAGACTGATCAATCAGGTAATGCTGTTTTTTTTATTATATTTTTTATAATTCTCTTCCGTCTACATAGTCTCTTTCAACAATAATACTCCTTGGTACTCTTCATATGTTTTCGTCCAATTGCTTTTGAAGACTGCGGAATAAATGATAATCAGATAGAGCAATATTCGGTGTTGGTTTATATCTTACCAAACAGATACATCACTTTAGGTGTATGAAGACCTTTTTAACATGGAGTATCTATGTTTCTTAAACAGAACTCATTTCTCGTCATCACACTATTCGGCCCAAAAAGCTCCATTCCTGATTTGTGAATGCAGAATCACCCATTCGCAATCTGCTTACAATTAGACTCGGAAAGTTAGTTAGAGTCATTGACCTAATTTGGGGACTTACAATGGCATGCAAGTGTCAAAGAATGGTTGAATGACCAAATCCAAGCTTCTCTGCTAGTTCCTCAACAGTTATAATGAGATTTTGTTCCACCAGAGTTAGGAGGATATCCTTGTGCACTACAGATCTTCCACGACGAGGCTCGTCTTCTAGCTTGTAGTTTACGTCTCAAAAACACTCTAATGCATTATTGTTCCTCGTGGTTTTCGTTGCGTTTTTACCATTATTTAATTTGAGCAAAATACGCTCCACTTTCATTTCCGTTATCCATTATCTATCATAGGCGCAACAGCCCTACTGTAGAGCCCCGCCCTCATCTAACACCCTTCTTCATTTTATTTGGTCTGCCGCCACGTCTCTCCATCTTCTGATAAGTCCAACCACCTCAGCCTTGGTCTTGTTTTTCTCTGGGGACAGGAAGCCTTGTTAAACATCTATCTAGCTGTCGGGTAACGGGTTTGATAAGGGTCATGTATAGCTTGACTTTGGTCTTCTTTGAGAGGAATCTCGACCGTAGATTGCCTCGAAGCAGTACTCTTCGACTCAGGGGTTCTAGGATTCAAGCCCTTGGCATATAGGCATGTATCATTTCTGTCATAGCTTTGAAAACTAACTGTTAAAATCGAACAGCACTCTTCAAAACTTGCACTAAAAATAGGAACTTGGCAACAATCATGCTGACATCGTCTAATTTTAAACGAATTTTTTTCATTTCTTTTATCAGTTAATTTTTTAATTGATAAAGCAACAATAAAACAATGCACAATTGAATGAAATCACGACGTTGACCTCGGTTCGCTTCATTGATTGACATATTTTAAATGTGTTGCTTGCTGAAACTTCCTTGGTCAATATCAATTAATCTATGACTCTTTAATTATGAACAAAGGTCCGAATTAAGATCCGATTATATCGGATTTAATCCAGTAATCCGATTTAATCCAAATCCAATTTTTTCGCGAATAAAAAAATAAATCGCGACTATATGGCATGTAAAGAATAGTATCCTATCCTGGCGCCTTTATTTTATTTCAATCACCTTCGATAAGTCTCTTTATTATTGCTGCATATAAGTTTTCTAGTTGGGCACAGTCGACTCGTAATTGTTTTACCGTAAGAAAGGACTTGATAAATTATGCCTTTGTATCCCGCCATACAGTCAAAAGCAAATTTACTACTCGTCGCTTTAAAAGACATTATTGTTTACGTCGTTGGTTCGTATACAGTGCCCACTTTTCATCTCTAGTCATCAAATAGTGTCAAAACTGAGTTTTTGTCTTATTTTCGATTTATTTTTTACATATATGCTTGCATTATCATTCTGCATGTGTCACAAATTAATTAAATAACGTTCTCTAGATGTCGACTGATGAATAGAACATAAAATACATCTCGTAGGACCACAGACTGGAACACAATTGTTTGTCAAAAATGACCATAATGGGTTAGATCAGATCAAGATCAATTAGAAATAACAAGAATACAGTGAAACCTCATTTATATGCAATTTACGCTTAAAAATTTTTATTTCAAAATCAATTAAAACGTGATTTAAAAGAATGCATGACGATTTACAATGTTACAAATGAATAATAATTTAAATGAAGCTTCAAAATTGATTTGACGCTTTGATGGGAGCTAAGAAAAGAAAAAATATTTTATTCCTCTGCTCATCCAACATATTTAACACTGAGGAATATAAAATTAGCCTCTTTCCCTCCAAACTGTACTAGTGAATCTGCAGCCATTAGACTTGGAAATAATCTGTGCTTTTAAACATTACTACCACAAAAATCTGCTACAAATATCATTATTAAAATTAGAACGACTTGAAGATCAATCGAAGATGAGACGATCAAAAAATAGTTTTGAAAAGCTGGAATCTTAAGGGAACAAGAAGATACTAGTAATGGGAGCCTCGGCAGAGGCGGGAACTTATTACGGCGCACAATGCTATCGATGGCTGGGAACAAATTCCTACAAAAACTACAAAATTACATGGACCTCGACATTTACGTGATGACATCTGAAGTTATGGATATCGATGACATAGTGGTCAGTCACATCCACGTAATACTAATACGACGAAGTATTATCTGGCGAAGAAGAAGTGATGCAATTCCAACAAAAGAAGATGCTATGAGGCATATTGATGACCTTAAAAGCTACTTTCTTCTTTGGTCGCCACCCTCATATCTAAGGATCATAATCATTCTTGATTTTGTCTCAGGATTTTTTGCATCCCGCATCGCAGCTACTACGGTGAAGCCTGTGTCGGTCTCCACTTGGTCGCTCCAGCGGGACGGGGCCCCGTCCCTTCCCCTGCGTCCTTGTACGTTTTAAAGCGTGACGAGCTTCTCCAGGCTTATTGTTTCTTCTGGCGAGATGCCCAAAGTATCGAAGAATCCTTTTGAGACATGTGGTCGAAAGTCAATCTTTTTTGTAGTCATTACTTTTAGGACAGGCTCGTTTGTGCGTTTAGCGGTCCATGGTATTCACAGCAGACGACGCCAGCACCACATTTCGAAGGCGTCAATTTTCTTTTTCATATTTTCCTTCATGGTCCAGGTTTTTACGCAGTAATTAAAAACTGCGAATACCAGACTCTGCACTAAACCTTTTTTTTGTCTTTTTGAGTTTCCCCCTGTTTTTCTAGATCGTTGATAGCTATTCGCCTTCTTGATTCTGGTTCACAATTCCTGTTACAGTTAACCCCCACTAACACTAAAATCGGGACCGTGTTAGTTGGGATAGTGTTATTGGGGGTAAAGCCTGGCACGTGTCAAATACACAGAGCCAGCTAGCCAACGTTTGACTGTATGCACCGCACAGACGGCTGCCCTGGTGTGTGTGTGCAGTTGAACCCTTGGCCTTGTATGTATTCGTCGCAATGCAACGGCGTGAATGTGACCGTGTGAATGCGACCGTTCAAGTTGGGGGTTGGCGGCGAATATTTTAATTAATTCGGAATAGTGTAATTGGGGGGTCCACTATACTCGAATTAATCTGAGATAAACAAACTCTTTATTCCTCTCCAAATCCCTAAAATTAACAGATCTGGAAAGCTGATTACTCCTGTCGACGATCATCAACTTGGTTTTAGTAATGTTGATCTCGAGTCCTAGTTTTTTACTTTCACAGTTAACTTTTTTGAGCAGATCGGTCATTTCTTTTTCGTTGGTGGATATCAATGTCGTATCGTCTGCATATCTAAGATTTTAATTTTTTTTATCCCCTATTTTAAATCTGCCTTCTCAGTTTTCAAGAGCTTCTCTCATAATATACTCTCCGTATAAGTTGAATAGGTTAAATGCTACTTTTATAGATTTATAAGATCAAACGAGCTGTAAATATGTGCAAAACCGATTTGCGTGATTATCTAACGCTAATTTTTTTTTCTAACCTCGAATCTACGTTTTCTCTCTAATTACGTTTTTTTTTATTGGTCTCTTAAAAAACGTAAAAAGGGTATTCACTGTATTTATTTCAATTATTAATATCTATTTTTTAATTTCAGGTCGCTGAAGAAATTTGGATCTGCGAGAATGGAACCGTCACCAAATGGCAAGGCGGCATTCTCAAGTACAAAGATCAATTAAAGAACAACATATTGAGAGAGAACGCCAACAATGAAGCGGCAAAGCTGGCAAAGAAGTAAACGACGCAGCTCCATTCAAATTTCCATATGAAATATCTTCACATTTGCAAATTTCCATCAATTATTTTTTATTTATTGAATATAATTAATTTTTTTCCTATGTTATAAAGTTGACGAGGCATAAATTTACGCTCACCGCGTATGATTTATTTTATTTATGAATACGCAATAGTTTCAATCATCATTTAGCGCTTTCTTAATACAAAAAAAATAAATAAATTATTGCATGTGCATTAAATATTTTTGCGTTATTTTTTAGCTCATAACCAAATGTTTCATAACTTGGGCCGTACCGAATCATTCTTATTTCCGAATGCATATGTTCAAACTTTTTTTATCATATAAATATATTATGCCGTTTTAGATGTTTTTTTTTCTAATATGTTGTATTAATGCTGTTATATAAATATATTCGAATATCGTGTTAATTGCAATGTCAGTGGTCGCATTAACAAGTATCTAGCTTTGAATGCATATATCCAACACAAAAATGGTTCTCGCCGGTATAATACGATATCCATCGGATTTTTACGTTAGTTTTTTTTTATCTATGTATGAATTTATGTAAAATTGCACGTTATCATGTAATTATCGCATTATAATGAATTTTTACTGCTGTAAAATTGGCGATTGGGATCTTTCGATTGTGATTAACGGGATTTATTTAATTGTTAATCTGGCCGTACCTGAATCCGTTTTACATCGATTGGGATTTGTAATTTTATTTTTATAAATAAATTTAATTATTATTAAAAAGTATTTTATGTGGCTTTTGGCGTAGGTGATTATTGTATTATTCTTTTTTTTTAATTATGATTGCATCTTCGTTCATATATATTCGCGTTTATTACGCGTCCCGGTAAACGAGGGACCTGACAAAATTCCACATTTCTCCGTAGATTGAAATAAATTTGTAAAGATGGTGCAACGTCTCGTGAATATCGTAGATACTCTAAATTAAATGTTTCACTTTTACTACCGCATAATATCATCGACTTTGATGATCGGAGAGATGTAAATTTGTTTTTGATAATATTCGGATGAAAAAATGGCGGATTCGTTGCGTTGTATGTTTGCGTTAGGCTGCGTGAACCATTTTTGAGTATGCATTATAAATTATACGGATTATAAATTTGCCCGTTTTTCCATATTCATAATATCAATCAGGAATCTCTCGAATCACCGACCTCCGATACTTGTCTGATATTATTTTTTTTTATCGTAAATTTATGTTGCGTTTCTCTTATCAATAGTACGAGCATGTCGTCACGAGATCAATCTATTCCATGATTAAATATTGCACGGGATCGGAATACATACTCCGATTAAATTTTTCAAGCAATCTATTTAAAGGAGAACGAGACGCACAGTATTAATTAAAAATGTTAGCAAATTTTAATATAACGCTTATTAACGAGGTTCAGTTCAGTTGTTATCGAATCGTTTTGTAATTAGATCGTATCGGCTGCGATAATCACAATTAACCTTGCACCGTTTATAATGTTCGAGTGGTGAATTTTTTATTTACCATCCCGTGCCTGATATTTATGATAACGCGCTGAACCGCATATTGAATATTTATAAGATATGGTTTAGCCAGATGTTTTATATTATATTTGAATCACTTTCATATTCAATAAAATTGTTCGAAATAAAAAAATGCTGTTTTCGATACACACCCATTGAATGAAATTATCCCGACGACGTATTATCTTCGGTGGTTATCGTAGGACATCATCAGGTAAACGGTTGTTTAAATAAAATTATAGACAATGCATAGTCCGTCCTTATATGCGAGTAGATATAATATAATCGTTGCTTTAAAATTTACCAGTTGTCAGATCGCTAGATTTTCGTTACATTAATAAAACGATTATATGATAAATATTAACGGGGTTTCCACAATATGCTTACTACGGATTTTATTTAAAATATCCTGAAAAAAATATTAATCATATAGATATTGTAAATAATTAGGTGTATTTTGTAGTAATCCCATCATTGAATGTAATCTTGTATAATTAGCAGTTTCTTTTTATATATATTTTAGACGATACCCATTTATTTTGTGATATTGTGTTAATAAAATTATAGATGTAAATGTAAATATTTTTATTTTCCATACAATCCCGTCCTGAAAAATTACAAGTATTATGATCGTATAGCCGCTGGAAAACAATCTCGATAAAACATTAAAGATGTTGATAATTCTTAAACCAAAAAAAAGTAGAGCAATACTTTTACGCAATATTTATCATATTTTTTTGAGATCATCAACGGTTGTTTTTCAGCGTCGATATAATTTTTTAACATATTTACATTATTTAATATGATTAGACGAGCCAGAGTCTACTGAATGAGATTAAGTAAGTATGTTTTCCAGCGTCGTTATAAATCTTTACCAGCATTAGAAGGCTTAATATTCAATTGATGTTTCGGAAGATTTTTTGATTGTTGTTATTAAAATCAGGCGAGAACATAACTGGAGAAGTATACTGTTGGAATTTGTCCCAATGTCCCCACAAAATTAAGATCGTACTTTTGGATGCTCTTTGTACTGAATTCCTTAAATTTGATAGCCTTATTCTCAACTGATAACATTGTTCATTCAATGAATCAAAAGCTAAGTATGACTCATGACTAATAAATTAGAAGTAATCTTTAAAACACGTTTTGGTTATGGCTGTATAATAAATTCTATAAATATCTTAAAAAAATGACGGGTACTTCAAATAAAAAAAATGTGTCAGTGTTGCCATCTTTCTAGGAAAGTCAGGGTTTGCTATATTAAAAAAATATTTTCATCTAATGGTATTTTATTAGAGAATATATTTTACCAGCGCTTTTTTGGTAATGTTACACCGTGGGACGGTGTTCAGTCATCTCTTTCGCTTATTTTTAATGTTTTATATAGTTTTAATTTTACATATTTATATAATTCATCAGAATTATAGAAGAAATATGAATTTTGGATGAATTCGAAGAGTTTTGGTACCTTTTTTTTTAAAAAAAAACGTGGTTTTTAGATTTCTTAATACGCTAAAATATATAATACCATTATTAATAATTATTCAAGTCATTTTTTGAATAATTAATTATATTATTAATTTTTATTTATGATTTTTGGAATTATTTTCGGTGTAAAAAATATAAATTAGTTCTTTTTATTAAGATTCGTTGCGTCTAATTAAATAAGCATTTTATTGCATCATTAAATAACGAAATTTTATATTGGCGCCGTTGTGGTAGTTCGAACGGGGTGCCGGGGTTACTTTGCTGCACAGTTTGAGTGTCGTCAGTATTGCATGGTAGTCGTCTGGGGGTAGTCCCGGCGTCGTTCAGAATGTCTGCCTCAGCACCGATGGACGTTGAGTTCGAGCTGGGAGAGAAGGTGCTGTGCCGACCCAGAGCTAATGGAAATCAGCTGATCTACGAGGCGACCGTGAGTTGTCAGCTGCGATTTTAAATTTCCTGCTTCTAAGACACTTGTTGCAAATCATGTTTATAGTAATTTCAGCATTTGAGACTATGTAAATGGTGGCCTCGTCAGGTTTAGCTTTACGTATAACATCGGATTCCTGGCTATAAGCGATGGATATGTGTTAGGGATGCGAATTTTTATTTGACAGGGCTGAAAAAAATAAATATGGAGCCATTTATTGTTTACAGCGAAATTATTACATTTTTTAAAGCATCTCGTCGACATATGCTTTACGTATGACGTAATGAGTGTGTAATAGATATGTATATAATACATGAGGCTACTGTAGGGGAAGCGGCTTCTTCATCAGGTCGAATAGAGACTAATAATAAACTTTCTAACAATACTCTCATTTTTCAGTATTAAAATATGATTCATTCCAATAATATCTTTCTTCTACATTCATAAATAACAAGGCGAGCATTGCAATCCTGGCTACAACTAGATGGGTGCGTCACTGCTGGGGCTGGGCATCTTGACTAAGAAAGCCGAGACCCTAGAACCCAGACCAGTGTCGGATTTAGCACTCGAAAGGCCCCAGGTGCGATTCAATTTTGAGGCCCCCTCACATATTTTCACTACTAATACAACTTATAATGCGCATTTTACGCACATGCATTTCACTCTGGTAGATAGTGGCACGCTGATAGTGTACAGCATCTACGTGCAGAACTTTAAGTAGCGCCCACTCCCTCCCCCCTACAAGAATTTATTTTATGAACAATATATTATTTAACAAAATTAAAAAAAGCCGCACAGCGAAAAATGTTGATATTCGACAAAGGATTTATGAAAAAAATTAACCTTGCTTAACACATATAACTCGTCAAATACTAATCGTCATTTCGGCACCGATCACTAATCCCCGTTCGACTACTAATCGTCATTTATACTACCCGCAGTTTAAATCTATCTAACTTTAACAAATTCAACATTTTTACATGATTTTTTTTTATTGGAGTAACAGTTAATTGCCATTCAAAGGCAAGTGCTGGGATAGTTCCTTGAGCCGTTTCCCATCACATTACCGCTTCCTACAAACTTGCCCCGTCCTCCAGTTCCCAGGCCGTAGCGACAACGAGGAAACTCGTTCGGATGGAAGCAATGCCGCACCTGGTGGCTGTTTTAGA
>JAGXCT010035135.1:0-71900 GCA_022495035.1 Philopotamus ludificatus
CTTTTCGTTTGCTGCGTAAAGCTCTGCTTAGGGCAGACCTGTATATGCCCCGCCGGTCTATATTTACTACTCAATTCGAAAAATAAACGAAACCGTCAACGCTTTTCGACTATATTTTGCATTTCTCTTTTCTGGAATTTGAATATCATCATCTACTGATTGATGAAAATCTTTTAAAGTTTTCATAATTCGATCGATCGCCGATTCAAAATTTTCGAACGCTCGTGCAACGTTCTTTTATAATGATATTTTTGTTAATGTTTCAATTTAAATAAAAATTACACTTCAACCTAATCATGCCACAAACTTTTTGTATTTGTCTAAAAAAGAATAAAAACTATAAATAATCATGTATTGTCTGCAAATGCAAAAAAAAACAACAATATTCGCTTCCGTTGGCACGGGCGCGGTGCGCTAAACTAGCTCGTATCCGATATGTGCCAAGTGCGAGTGAAACGTACTAGTCGACACGTGTAATTAGTTAATTATGAAGCATATCATGAATAACTGTTTCATCAATATCTTGGCTTGAAATGCTTGGGGTCTATTTTCCTTTATAAATAGACTACCTTCGGACGATGCGGTTGTTTTCGAGCTGCGGCGCAGTGGGTTGGATCATGAATTCAACTGCCAAAAATCTGTAACTTATTTTCCATTTGAGCTAGAACTATGAAATTCAGAATGAATATGGGTGAAGATATGTTCTTCCATATCAAATAATAAAATTTAAAAAATATTAATTTAAAACAAATATTATTATAAATAATAGAATATTACAAGATGTATATGAAAAGAAGTTGTTAATTATTCTACTTACTTATTTTACTTTCGGCGAATGCTTTCTCATACAGTGGAACCCTCTATTAAACTACTCCGAATAACGCGATGGATTGAAATATCGCCGCCTATACCCCAACTTGCGCGGTCGCATTCACGCCGACTAATGCATACAAGGCCGACTATTCATTTGACACGGGTTCGGCTGCACACACACAGCCGGGCGGCCGTCTGTGCGATGCATACAGTCAAACGTTGGCTAGCGTCTGTGTATTCGACACGCGCCAGGCTATACCCCAATAACACGGTCCCGATTTTAGTGTTAGTGAGTGGCTTAACTGTACTTGTTATATAAGGAACTGATGTATAAAAAGAAAAGAGCATATCCTCGTGATGCTCTTAAGAATTTTGCCAAAGTTAAAATTTTAGTTAATCAAATATATTCCCAAGTTTTTTCAAAAATGGAAAATATATGAACTAAATTGCAAATTTTTAAAATGGTTTTAAAAATATATGTTATACGCTTTAATATAGTATACACCAATCCCTCGATTTACGCGGTTTCACTTTTACGCGGTCAGGAAAAACAATATTTTTTTTAAGAAATCAAACATATTTTGTGGCAAGTGTCACTCAAATGCATATATTGCATCAGATTACTCCCACTTCAACGACTAGACGTCTGTAACCTCCTCCATTGCGCGTGCAGTACAATATTGTTACAAGTTTTGCATCTCTTGCAAAACTTATAAACTAAATGAATCTACTGTCTGTACAATTAAAAAAAAACGAACAACTGTTAGAAGAAGTGTCACCTCCGGATCGCTGATCAGTTCTAAATATACCTCGTACGTTAGAGATGTTATAAAAATTAAATGTTGATTTATTAAATCTACTTCTTAATAAAATTGTATTTTTTTTATGCCTCGTTTTACGCGGTTTTCTGGAACCTATCCCCTTACTATATATGAACTAGAAGTCTCGATTTACGCGGATTTTTATTTACTGGAACCTGTCATATTTGTATGAACTTGAAGTCTCGATTTACGCGTTTATGCTATTAATATGCAATTAAAAACTGTAAAGATACTATACTCGATTGAAGTTGACACTACGATAATATTTCAATTGCATTTTTTGATAATGGTTAACTTTAGAACGCCGTATTACCAAATAAAATAAACTAATAATAAAGAGTAATGTTTTATCTATTATTTGTAATTTTTCTGAAATTTAATTTTCATAAAAAGCATTATTGGCAGTAGAATTCATGATCCATCCCATGGTGCGCCGTGACGGATCGGTTAAACTGATCAGGCTATATTGTTTTGGCGAGAACGAATCGATCGACGTCGGGCGTTAATAAAAAAAATAAATACTTGAATGCTTCAATACATAAAAATTATTTATTAAATGTAATACATGGGGATGAATTTAACATTTCTCAAACATTCTTATTATTTTTACAAGTTATTTTAGTCTCGTGGATAGTTCATCAATAATACTTGTCTAGCCTAATCATTTTAAGTGATAAATTAACAGTAAAACAGTATATAAAAAAAAAACATAACAATGAAGAAGTAATTCAAACGCAAATAAAATATACAAAAATCTTTTTTCTTTTTTTTAACAAGTCAATTTATTTAGATAATTTACAAATGATATTCATCTCTTCACGAAGCGATCCGCAATTGCCACCATCGTTTGTGCTCACAATACTCTTCGGTCACAATGTTTTGAACACCGTCGAAAGTCTTTTCCGTTATCAAATATACAATCGTTTAAAAATAATCAATCAAAGAGATTCTATTAAAATTTTAGTCGTCTACGACTTAATTAAAAATTAGTGAATTTCATAATTATATACAGACTGTCCTATAAGTGCTTTTTACGTTTGTATGATCGACACGGTGAAAAATGAAGCGAAAAATTCTATTACATACTTAATATTTAAACAAAAAAAAAATCGTAGATATTCTAGAAATATACATGTATCAATGAGAGGAACAATTTTTGTTTTTTTCAAATGCAAAAAATCAACATAGACTATACACTATTTCAATTACAATAATAAATCACTCTTAATAGATCTATATATTAGGGGGACCGAAAAGTAATCAAAATTTCTTCGACGAGCTCATTCAGTTTCCGCAAACACTAAAGTATTGATATTACGGTAAAGTTATGGTTGTAAATTTTATTTTTCTACCAAGAGCGTAAGATGTCAAGGTCAACGTCATTGTATGCTATTTTTGTTCGATCAAGGAATGACGGCAAAGCGTGAAAAAAAATCACCGACACTTACGGGGATATTCTGAAACTAAACAAGTGTCATCGGCGGTTTATAAAGTTCAAAAATGGAAATAGCTAATTCAGAGATGTCGCACAAAAAAGACGACCCCAAAAATTAGATGATGATATCCTGAAGGCGATGATGGATTCGGATCCTCGTCAAACAATTGAGGAATTATCATTGTAGATTGGCAGTCCATTGTCTACAGTTCACGATCATCTTTGTTGCATAGGAAAACTGTACAGGCAATGAATTTACCATCTGTGCGTCTCTTTTGTCTTGGTATGAAGCCGATCGGTTTTTGCGACGAATTGTTACCGAAGATGAGAAGTGGTTATCTGTTCTGACCCCTCGACCGTCACTAACAATAAAGAAGGTTCTTGTTTGTTTGTGTGGTGGGATTTCTCATAAAAAAAAGATGTTTTAGTCAATAACGAAAAAGGATTCTTCACCACGATAACGCGAGGCCTCACGCTACAAAAATAACACAGGAAAAAATAAGGGAGCTTGGATTGTAACTTTTAACTAATCCATCCTATTCAATGGATCTCATTGAATTACCACCTCTTCAGATCGTTAGAGCATACATTAAGAGGTACAAATTTTAATATTGATGGAGAAGTGAAAATGCACTTCAAAAATCAAGGGACATTTTTAAAAAGCGAATCAAACCGACTTTATATTAGCAAAAATTGTATACAACTTTTTTTTTAAAAATGATTTTCACCAGCAAAAAAAATTTGATTACTTTTCGGTCCCGCTATTTTTTTTTAAAAAAAAAAAAAACATTTTCAAACAATTTCATGTGCCAAGACAACCAATTTCAAATCTACACATTTCAAAACTTGGTCCAATACAAATCTTTTTCAATATATATATATTATAATCGGACACGACATACTTT
Organism: Philopotamus ludificatus; assembly: GCA_022495035.1. Lineage (NCBI taxonomy): Eukaryota > Metazoa > Arthropoda > Insecta > Trichoptera > Philopotamidae > Philopotamus > Philopotamus ludificatus. Next base: position 3,975 of record JAGXCT010035135.1, read on the forward strand.
TTATTATACACGTCGATAAATATATTTTTAAATCTGTAGCAAATTGAATAATTATTTAATTTGTAACTTAAAATCATAATTACCTATATAAACATTACATATCTTTACAATCTACATAAGTATTAATGATTCATAGAACAATTTAAACGGAAACATATATAAAATGCGAGATTAGAAAGGCCGTAACATTACACAAAAATATATATATATATATTTTTTAATAATTCTCCTAATCGGATGGATGATCTTTACACGTTTAGTTTCAAAATGCTTACACTAGAAAAATGTTTGCTGCTCACCGATTCGTCTCAATCACGTCGAATCGAAACGTAAGATTACACTGGGCGTGGGGTCGGGCGTATAACGAAACAAAAAACATCTACACTTTGCTCGTTACATTACGTATATATATTTACAAAATATGGCAAGCTCTCCATACCATGATATTACTATCTACGAAAAAAAAAATATAATAATAGACTAGTAATTTATATACACGTTTCGCGTCAAAACGAAACGTTAATCCCGCAACAATGCAAAAGTAACGTTTCGTTCCGACGCATTATTCGAAAATATGAAATCTGTCCTCGTTGATAAAATTGCCCGATAAAGCTTTTGGAGAGTTGGTGAATTACCTACGAGATATAAATAAGACATCCATAGCGTACGTAAACAAATTCATAATACATCGGCTATTCGATTAATCGGATCCGCGAAAAGCGACCTTAATAAACAATTATTAATACCTATCGATGAAATACAAATGCAGAAACTGAATTATTATCTCCGTATATATTATATAAATAACACATGCCATGTGCAAAACCAAAATAACAGTAACGGTCATTGAAATGTACTGAGGAAGAAAAAAAGGATTAATTAAAAAGCACTTTTTTACTAAACTACTTCATTATACCACTATAAGCATAAAAACTATACTTATAGTCGTACATATTGTGATAGTGAAAAAAAAAGAACATTTTAAAAAGAAAAAATGAACCCACTCGACAAAGTATACGAGGAAAATAAAAACTCCCGCAAAATTGCAGCATCGGTGGGGTTTAATCAATCTGCCGTAACTAGATTTATAAAGAAATTCCAAAACACTCGGTCTGTAGAGCGCAAGAAAGGAACAGGACCAACTGATTTAAGAACAGAGTTTACTGGAGGTGGAGGAACTGAAGTCAGCGTCGAAACGATACGGAGAAGGCTCAGAGAAGATGGATTTATGGTAAAATCAGCGGCAAAAAAAACCCACTTCTCCTGAGACAAATGCACGTCATTAAACTCCAATGTGCAAGAGTTTACCAGACCTGGACTAAAGAGGACCATTCTTAATTAATCGGGGCAGCTTCTTGCCTATGCGGACAACATAGACATTGTGGCAAAAAATATTTTATAAATAAGAATTAGAAATATGGCACATGTGTGCGCCGCACAATCCAGCCATATGGCCGACGCGCCCTTTCAAACATAGACATTGTAACCAGATCTCGGGTGGCTCTCAAGGATGCATGTCAGCGAATAATGATAGTGGCAATGGACATGGGACTGAGGGTCAACGAGAACTAGACAAAATACATGCCCATATGCCAAGGACGAATCCTTGAACCCCTGAGAATAAAAGAGTACAGCTTCGAGGCCGTCACTCATTACAAATAACAATGAAAACGATTTGGAAGTATGAAGAAGAACCTATCTACGGTCGAGATTCCTCGCAGAGAAGACCAAAATCAAGCTCTACATGATCTTGATCAGGCCTGTCCTAACATATGGATCTAAATATTGGGCTTTGACAAAACAAGATGAGCGACAACTGGATATTCCGGAGAGGAGGAATCTGTGTCAGATATTTAGAGCCGTATTCGACGATGGGGAATGGCGTATCCGAAACAATGAGAAGCTGTATCGATTATACAAGGAGACTCCGGTGGGCCGGTCACGTGTGAAGGATGCGAGAAAGTCAGCCACCGAAAAGGCTTATGGTTAACAAGCCTTCCTGTCCCCGAAGGAAAGGAAGACCAGGGCTGAGGTGGTTGGACTGTGTACAGAGGGACACTGCATCATTGAAACTTACCGGAAGATGGAGCAACATGGCGATAGACTGGATAAAACGGAGAAGGGTGTTGGATGAGGCCAGGGCTTTACAATAGGGCTGTTGCACCTATGATAAATCATCATTCATCATTTGCCAGCCACAAGACACTCACTTGCTGAGCGTATGGGCATTGCCAGACTCTCCAATGGCAGTCGAGGCCAAAGGAACCTGAGTCTCCTTTTTTATCCATAGTGCGGGGACGTTAAATATCAAGTTTTATTTATGATGATCACTTTGGACCTTTAGTAGTGACGTGTTCGTCAACTACCCGTCACGCTTTTGTGTTTTACTGGTCACAGACATTCACAAAAAACGCATTTTATTGCCAAAAACCTTTTTTTCACACTCTTTATTTAACCAATGAAGATAATTTATTACGAGTGAATTAAGTGAAATTAAGAAAACAAAAAAAAGGCTTGATGAAAAATGCATCAGCCCCACGGAAGAAGCATCCAGCAGGAAAAATAGTTTGCAGATGCTTTTCTTACTATGGAGTCGGTGATTTAGTGTTCGTCGATGGAACCGTCAATGCAGAACTTGATATTTCAACATTGTCATGGCCAGGTTTTAGTCCCGATTTAAACCCCATCGAAAATTTATGGCACATTACAAAAACTAGTCAACAGAGAGAAGCCTGCCAAATTAAAATCACTAATAACATCAATAACAAAGGTCCAGTATGAAGAGATAACGGCAGAAACAATAAAAAAACTTTTTCTTTCTTTCTTTAAGTGATAATTTAAATTTAATCTTCAAATCGTATTATTTTTGGCTGCAAAACCTTGAGATATTCTAAGGATTTACTTGAAAAATTTACCCCGAGAACATTTCAACGACCGCTACTGTACGACAGTTTGAAATAAACGAAAAATATAAAACAAAAGTTCGATTTAATATATAAACATATTGTTTTGCATCGAACATGTGGTATTATACATTCATTATTTATTATAGCGATAGAATAAATATGTTATAATTGTGATTTCTGTTTAAAAACGAAAATGCTGCTTATCGACAACAAATATCTTATAGTTAGACATATATTATATTCACAATACTCTTGAGAATAAATTTATTTATACACTCGTGTATAAACACATATATATATATATTTGTTAAATATCTATTTATTGAAAATGGTTGTGTCAAACATGTCCATGTAAAATTATATAACAAATAAAATAGAGACGTAAAATTAATCCTTCGATAAAAAAAGAATGGAGTCACACAAAATCGGCGATAATGTGCGCGCAAGATAAACCAAACACAATCGTAAGTGCGTTACATCTCTGCGCGGCAATAATCGTATGAATTATTTAGTTATTTTTATTTTTTAAAGGGAGCCATGAATTTCTAGTCTACGTTTTATTAATTAAAAATCGCACGAAAAAAAAAAAAAATTATTTGTGTATGCTCTCAACTCGTAATCTACAATCGGGGCAATACCATTTGCCCTTAGGCGGCACCATAATTCCGACGCATTCGAAGTGAAACCATTCGATCGTGCAGCCGTCTGCGTCGCATGCTATCATCTCGGAGACCTCGTCGTACGGACAGCGGCAGTAGCAGTAGACGCTCTCGCCTTCGCGCGCCTCGCGGGCCCCCGCCGGCCGGGGGAACGGTATCCCGGCGCCGATCACCGAGTGCGTCGTCTCCGGCGTCTTGTTAACAATCTCGGGCTCCGGCTCCGGCGGCGAGTACGGATTTTTAATTTGCAGAGAGCTCTCTTTATCCGAATCGGACTCGTCGCTGGTCAGCTCTTTCGGTATTATTTTGATCGGCGGCACCGGTTCGGAGCACTGCGCCGGTATCTCCGGAACGCGAGGCAACTCCAGCGGTATATCGGCTTGCATTCCGCTCGGCGACGGCAGATCTTCTTTGCGCCACTCCAGTTTCGGCGGCAGATGCGAAGCCTTCATCATGAACTCCTCGTCGCTGGAATAGCCGTAGAATTTATTGGGCACTCGCCGCCGTTTCGACGCCCGTTTGCTGTCCGCGTCCGACAACGCGCCCGAATTGCTCTTGAACGAATCACCCGAGTGCATCCCCTCGTACATCTTGCTCGACTGCAACGATATGGTTATCTTACTCGGCACACTTTGTTCTAATGGAATGTTAGCACAATCTTCGACTTTGATTTGATCGGCGATCGAAGGCATCTCGCTCTTTCTCTCCTTCTTTTTCTTCTTCATTTTGAGTTTTTTCTTGCGCTCGCCGTTTTCCGGCGTCGGCGGTCGACTCGTCTCCATGAAAGCGCCGTTGTTCACCGACGTCGACGACAGCTGCAACAGTTGATTGCGTTTTTCGTTCAATAATTTATTGGCGAACTTCTGCGGATTCTTATCGTAAAACTCTTCGTCTGTTTCTGATTCCTCGCTGTCCAGATCGGATTCGCCGATCGATATCTCCGGTTTGACAGTGGAGAGCAACGGAGACTCTTCGGTGGCCATGATGTCGATTGCGGACGTGTGCGAGCCGATGCTGTCTTTTCGCGGTGTGTTTAGCCGTTTTCGCGATAATGACGCGGAAGACGACGACGAAGAGCTCGACGACGACGATCCGCTCGACGAACAGCAGCTGCAGTTGGTGCCGCCGCTGCACGAGCTCGTGCTGTCGCTGCTGCTGTCGCTCGACGACGAGTTTGTCTCCAATTTCGATTTCTTTTTTATCGTTTTCTTCTTCTTCGGACTTTCGCGGGGCGTTACGTCCGATTTTAACTTGGTCTCGCCGATTATTTCGACGTCGGGATCGTTTGTCGGTACGAGGAAGTAATCGTGGTCAGATTCGCAGACGTGTTTCGGCACGTGCGGCTTCTCCGTCTGCTTTTCGAGCGACTCTTGATACAGCTTGAAATTGTCCCATATTCCGGCTACGGGTTCGGCTACTTTTAAATTATCCGTCGCGTCTAATTTCGATTGAGATTCATCGGCGGGATTCTGTTGATTGGCTTCGCCGCCGTCCGATTTGGCCTTCGACGTCTCCGGCTCCGAATCGTCGCTGCTTCCGCTCTCCGATAGATTGAGCTCGGGCAAATTGACATCCAATAATAAATTATCCTTGTCTTTAGATTTATTTTTCCTAGATTTTTTGCTTTTGGTCGCAGTGGTCGGCGAATCGCCTTTGCCCGGTATGCTAATATTATTACCGGTCGAATTCGTCTTTTCCGAATGCACCTGATTCTTTTCCGAGTCGCTATAACATAGAGATAAATGCTTAACGGCGTGTTTTGACAGTAGTTTCCTAGATATGAATTTTTCCGTGCAGTTTAATTCTTTGCAGAGATACGGACATTCGCCGGAATGCAACCGTTTGTGCACTTTGAGGTAAACGGCTTTGGTGAAGGTGTAGCTGCATTCGTCGCAGGCGAAAGAAGTCGGCGGTATGCAAAAGTGATAGACGTGCGGCCACTTCTTCTGCAGACATTTTTTACACAGTACGCTCTCGGTGCCGTGCTTCCAGAACAGATGTTTAGTTATGTCCGTTTTGTTTCGGTAAGCTATACCGCATCGGTAACAGAAATGATGCAGCTTGTGTTTCCAGACGTGGGTCGAGAGTTTGGATTGGTTTGAACATACTTCTAAGCAGACATCGCAGGCGAGATGACGCTTCCGCAGATGAACCATGAGACGGAACGGCGACGGTATACTATCGAAATCGCACACACAACACCTGAACGTTATTTCGGTGTTTAAAACATAAGTCCCCGGACAGAGATGGCATATTAATTCACTGTACGTATAAAAATTGGATTTACACATTATGCACAGAAGAATCGTCTTTTGGTGCATTTTTCTGTTATGAAAATATAAATCTTTATGCAGCGACGTTACGTAATAACACTGGAAACAGTCGTAGACCTGATCGAACGGTTTCGCTTCGGATTCCGGTTTATTGAGAGCGTTCAAATTAATATATACATCCTGAACGTCGTCTAACCCGGATTTTATTTTGGTAATAATAGTCTCGGGCAACAACTCCTCGGCCGTTATGCTATTTACAGTGGCCGAAAACTTGTGCTGAGATATGAAATGCATGCCGAGCTGTTTGCCGTTGACGGCGATCTTACGGGCGTGATTGCAGTAGATGCAGCTGAACACGGCCGCGTTTAATAAAACTTGCATCAGATCCTTCAACGGATATTTGTCCAGCGGCTGATCCAACGTGAGTTCTATGATGGGGATGTCGTCGCCGGCGGGCGCGATCTCCGCGTCCGCCTGCTGATTGAAATAGTGGCCCTGTCCGTCGTTGTTCGAGCTGAGATCGACGGTCAACTTGTCGCTGTCGTCGCTTTCGGACGTGTATTCGGACGATTCCTTGTCCGACGTCACCTTCGGAACCTTCACCGTCAATTTGGGCACTCTATTAGTGCCGTCGTTGACGTCCACCATGTCTGATTTGTTCTGCGACGATGGCATCGGATTGTTAGCACTGGAATTTGACACTTTTAAATGAGATTCGGTATCCGCAGTCTGTGCGAGGAATGGAGAAATTTTGTCATCCTTGTTCTCGACGGGATTGACGGGCGCCACGCTCGTATTCGAAACACAATTCTTTATCTCCTCGATGAGCTGCGCCAAATTGTCGCCGCTGAGCTTTTCCGGTTTCGTATCGGGGATATTGTAAGCGCTATTGAATTCGTTAATACCTAAGCCTTCGAACGAGGCTAAATCGGAGAGATCTTTACCGTTCCGATAATCGAATCCGCCTAAGAGACCCTCGACGAACGGATGTTTGTCGAGGCCGAACTCATTAGCGGGGTGTATACTCAACGACGAGTCGTATAATGATTTGTTTGAAAAGTTTTTCTTGAACCGTTTGTTATAATCTAAATCGTTCGGATTAGATCTATTCTTAGAGTTCTTTGGACAATCAGCTTTGTGAGCTCCTTTGGAATTGCACATTGAACAGTACTTGACAACTTGATTGCACTCGTGTAATACGTAATTGTCCCGCGAGCTAAACATCAGCTCGCACTTGCAACATAATAAATAAAATGTCTCCGTATATTTGTCAACTAGATCGTTATTGCATTTGAAATAATTCTCTTGGACGTTGTGTTTGCTGACGAGGTGAGACGCCAACTTGTCAGAGTGAGAGAAGAGTCCTAAACAAAACAGGCATATGTGGCGACGGTGTACCTCGCGCATATGCAAAAATAAGTCCCAGTTTTCGTAATAATTTCCACAGGCCGAGCACAACACAACTTGACGAGTAGTCCGCGAGTTTGCACTGCCACTGGCGATGTTAGACGCCGCCGACGGGTCCAACTCCAGCGATTCCGAGGTCGATGCTTGCGATGAACATTGCAGCTGATGCACCTTCAGCATCTCCAGACTCTCGAACGAAGTGCAGCAGCATTTCCTACACTTGAACGTGACCGACGATTGGAGGGGGCCATACTGGTTGCCGTAATCCTCCAACGGCGTGCCGCAATCCGGTTTGCTCTTGTTCAGAAATGTGTTCTTCGATAGATTGTATTGCGGAACCTTCGCCGGGGCGGACTGAACCTTTGAAATATCGGCGTGATCATTTTTTATCTCCGAATGATTACCGTTGGCGATCGCCGTCCGGTTCAGCTTCGAGTTTTGAAACGCTTTCCGCCGTTCGAGGTTGCTCTTGAACGTTGACTGGTCCGACGGCTTGTTGAATTTGTTTTTCTTGGTGCTAGCGCATTTTTTGATCCATTTCAATTTGTCCACATATGTCATGGGCCTCTTCTTTTCGGGGCGTTTCACTTGGGGAGTCACGATCGGTGTCGGTTTCGGTCTGTTGTACACATTCGGATACGGTTTGTCCGTTTGGCCGAACGAATATTTGGAATCGATCTTGGCCAAGCCTTGCAAGCCTTCGGCGCCGCCGTTCAGTCCGCCGGGGTCCTTGTATCGCATAAAAGCGGACGGGTCGATTAGTAAATTGCTACCGCCTGGGATCGCCTTATCTACGGGAGCCTGATAATAAGGTCCATCTTCCATTGTTGAAAAATATTCTGAAAAACAAATATGTCGAATTAATATTTACAAAAAATGACACGACAACATATTTAGAATATATCGATGCTCGATATCGGACATCGAGCGACGAAAATATCAGATTTTTTATTCATTTGAACCGGTAATGGTTCAGAAAAAATGTTATTAATGTTCGCCGAACATGACATATGCGTATATTACGCCGATAAAGGAATAATTCATATAAAAACTATACATTTTACGACGCTAGATGTAAACATATGATTATATTATTCGATTCGTTGAGATAATTTTCGTATGAAGAGGATTATAAGCTGACACGATGAGAATGTATGATAAAAATATTAGTTTCGAGACATTGTCGTATCGAGACGTTAAAATTGTATACATACGTTTGCTTATAGTGTATACTTCACCGATATAAATATATAATATTTCAATATCGAGTCGATTATACAATTTCCATAGATTACACCATAATAAACATAGTTTACACGTTGTATACGATTAATTATACATGTTTTGATGCAATTTGACCGTTCATACCGTTGTGAATGTCTAGCTCGATCTGGGTACATAATTAATTTAAACAATGTGGTCGATTTGTACGCGATTTTAATATATTTTGAGGTTAATTTCGAGGAAGTCGGTGTTATTGCACGGTGTAAGTGTGCGTTTCGACGATTTAGCGGCATGACACGTTAATTTTATGATGTGGCCGGGGCGAAATATGTCATACGATTGGCGGGAACGAAAATGTGGACGAGTCGGAAGGGGCGCTAGAACGGAAGTTCACAGGCCGAGGCTGCTGGCGCCACGCCGCGGCGCAGAATGCGGCGACGCGTGCGGGCGGGGCGGGGCGGGCGTGGGGCGGGCGGGGCGCGGTGACGCCGCGGCCGGGGCGAGGGGCGAGGGGCGGGGTGTAGGGAGGTGAGGCGAGGTGAGGCGGGGAGGAGGAAGAAGGGCTCCGCACCTGGGCGGCCCGCTCCTCATGCCTCTGCCGGCGGGCCCCTGCAGCGGCAGGTGAGCAGCCCGCTCTACGCGAGACACACAGCCATGGATCGAACGCGCGCCCGTCGACTGTCTTATGGCCAAAACTGCGAGAAAAATTAAACATAAACAATAAAGAATGCGTCCAGTCGGAAAAACTCGCGGGGCGAACGCGACCTATCCCAAAAATGTGGACGACCTCCTGATAATTAACGGCGACGCGTATTTTAAGCCCCCGACGTTCGACGAGAATAATTTTGAAAATTTAAATAATATTACCCCCCCCCTGAAAATTAAAAAAAATCCGACGTGTGTTCGAATAATTATCGACTATTCAAACAGTACCGAAACTAAATAATTTCTTTTAATAAATATATTATTTTGGTACCTCGTTATATGTAGCCATATTTACCTCGATTCAACTGTTTTCAAGAAAATAATAAATGCGGAAAGTAGCGAATTAATAATTAAAAATATCACAATACTGTAACAATTTATAGTCAGTCAAGTACAGTCACATCTCAAATTCATCCCAGTTCCATTCCTTGCTATCAACCTACACCGCATATACCAGATCGGGATCGGCTCAATCGATGCAACAAAAGCAGTTTTTTCTTAAAACGCGTGATGTTAAAATATACTACTGATTTTTTTTTAAGAAAAGAGAGCAGGGAGAGGGAAAGTAGCCTTGCACAACTCTCCAAAAGTCGGTGCATGTCCATGTGTCCGATAGGACCTTCCACCGAGAGACCCGTATGGGAAATGCCGCATCGGACAGCATATGGTACCACACAACGTGACTATAATCATGACAGACGTACCCACCCCAGCATTGTGGAGATGCCCCAAAACTTTTTAAGTTTAGCCTCGAAATTACCGTGACCAGTCAGGAATTGACTGACCCAGAGGTCTGATAAGAACTAGCTACTTTTAAGCCTGGCTCTGATATCGCGAAAGGAGAGATAGGTAGTCCGCCCTTTGGGGGAGAAATCCCACCACTCCTGCCACTGGTCAAGAGACATGCTTCTAAAAATCAATTAATGTCTATAAATAAAAATATCCGTACAACAAAGAGCTGTCCCGACTATACAAAGATATACCGGTCACGGATGTCGTCAGAATGATCAGACTCCGTTGGGCCAGTCACGTGTCAAGGATGCGGGATAGTCAGCCGCCGAAAAGGCTTTTGGTTGACAAGCCTTCCTATCTCCGGAGGAAAAGAAGACCAAGGCAAGGTAGTTGGACTGTGTACAGAGGGACCTACAATAAATATATTGCTCCTATGATGATGATGAAGATGTAGGATAGCTTATAGAGACCCACAGCCAAAAGCCACAAAGAAATTTGTTGAACTCTAGAATGAACAGAAAGAAACTGAGGTTTGACTGTATGTACTTGTAAGAAAATGTAGAGTTGAAATGCACCTCTGAAATGTTCGAGCAAATATTAAGTAAGAAGATATCCTCAGTCACCAGCATGACAGACAGCTGTTCTGCAGAGGTCTTCAAGCAATCACCGAACCATTAACTGTTTTCCAGTTATTCACAAGCTACGTCGTAAATATCTTCAAAGCGAATTCGAGACATCGACTGTGTCGCAGACATCTCCAAGGAGATAAGCAGTCAACGGATTTCCAGAAAAAAGTCATTTGCAGTCTACTGTTATGTCACCAGCGTTCGTAACCAATAAACCTACTGATCGAAAACTACAAGACTTCACTTACACGACAATTCAGACTCAAATTTTGCGCCAGGGATCAAACATTTAAATATATATTTATATTTTCATCGTACCGCGTAATGTGCCAGACGAAATACTTCTTTCTATGTGCATATCATTCCATTTATATTACATGTTGAATATAACTCACGAGCATGATTGTCCACAGAAAACCGAAGGTAGGGATTATACTACAAGCATTTTAACAAATCTAAGTTTTAGTTTCCAAGTAACACTGTAGATACAAATCAAAATATTAATCTAGCCGTGCCGATATGCTCTTTTTGGGGACCCAAGTTTTTTATTTTTTTCGAATACATGTCTCAAACCTTTTGTATTTGTCTAAAAATGTCTAAAGAATTAATATTATAAATAATCTTTGACGTTTATGGTCCGTAATTGCGAAAAAAAAATAAAAACAACAATATTGTTTTTCTATGGCACGGCGACGATGAATTTTATCGTTCCGTAACGGTTATGAGCAAGAAAAAACATCGCGCATGTTCAAGTGAGAGCGAGAAAAAATATCGTGCTGTGCTAGTGCAGAAATAACATGCCTCGATTTAGGGGCGAACCGTCGCTCTGTTCGCATGTCACTTCACGAATAGCATTTTTTATTCATAGAATAATCTTTTTTTTTTAAATGTCAAAGTATTGTCGAAGTAAAATACCCGTCATAGCTTAGAGGTAATTACAATCAAATTATGATTGTTAAAGTTAATTGCCAATAAGCGCAGATAGTATTCAGATGGGTGACCATTCTGAATACTTCTGAGTGACGCTGGTCAACAGAGAAGTGGGATGAAGGCTGACGACCTTCATTTACAAAAAAATGAATTGTCAAAAATATAAGCTGGAAGGGCAACAGCGCTCTTCAATATAAAAAAAATCATGACCATGGTCCTCCATAAAGGAATCATGCACATGGTCACGATCCTCAGAAATGAGGAAAAGTGGATTAATATTTTATCGCCTTCAGGATAAAAAAAAATATAATATGTAATCGCTTCACGACTCAAAAAAAAATAAATTGTCGAAGTATTTATCAATATTTTGACTTGAAATGTTTGGGGTCTAGTTTCGTACATTCATTCCATACAAAATATACCACATCGGCCAGAGCCGTTGGTTTCGGGATGTCGTGTCGGGTCGTTTAAAATAGGCAGATAGCATTTATCGTAAAAAACTTATCAAGGCCGTGTAAAATATAAATTATTTAATATCATCGATATTTGTGTCTAGCTTACAAAGTAATGTTTAAAATATGTATCTATTTTAATGTAGCATTATACGTCACCGATTACATTTATTTATAAACCTGTCGTTGGAAGATGAGGATGATATTTTTTTTATTTTATCACGCCGATAACATTTTCCGTCGCGTATTTTTTCGCACTGGCAAGTATAGCGGCGGCGCGTTGTGTTGGCGGCGGTGTCAGTCGGCGCGGTGGCGGCGCGATGGGCGAGCCGTTCCGCAAGACGGAGCCGCCGTCGCCTAAGTCGTCGCCGCGCGGCGCGCGCTCGCCGCTCGTGGCGCGCCAGGACTCCTCCGGCACGCTCAAGACCACCATCTCCCTGGGGAAGAACCCCTCCATCCTGCACTCCGGCCCCTTCTATCTTATGAAAGAGCCCCCAGGTCAGTGCCATACCGTACACCTCGTGCCCTCTCAATGTCTCTGATGACATCACATACAGCCAAACGTTCGAATTAGCGATTTTTTCATACGAAAACCGATATCATGTTTTGAAACTTCATATTATCACCGACCAGAATGATTTATAGTATATATTTTTTCATATTTGACTTTTGCCTAACATAGATAAGACGTCATTATAATATTGGAAATCAAAATAACAATTAACCTCAAATGTGCATGTTAACAGCGTATCCTCGCAATATTTCATACGTAATTGGATACTATCGAGTTGTCACATGAACGTTTGGTTATATTTTATGCATTCAAACGCAACGTTCGCTCATTATTAAGGTTTATTCCATTTAATATCCTTTACAATCTACATAATTTCATATACAGTGGAATTTCAATGTTGTTCTCACATTACGCTCGTACGAATAATATTAAATTGTAACACGTTTCATACTCGTTGATAGTTTTTATCGAACATTTGTCATGAATTTATGTCACGTTTTACCTGCGAAGGACTGCAACTGGTTTTCGGCTCTGATATATGTCAAATTTGCACAACTAAGCCGTAAAGACGCCATCGTATTACGCAACGTGAATTATTTCTACTCGGAAATAAAATGTTCCATGTGTTGAAAGTTAGTAGTTTTGCCGAGAGGCTTAAAATATGTCGGGGTTTGAAAAAACCGAGTTGATTTAGCACCATCGATTCAGTTATGGCTAAAATGAGATTCATGCGTCAATTGAAAAGTGCGGGAATCTAATAAGAGCTTCGGATCATTCTCGTGTAGTGGATTTATATCAGTTGTTGGATAACATTTCATAACAAACCTTCGTTTAATCTCGACTGATCTTTCTCGCTTACATAAAATATGAGGACGTATATAATTTACAGAAAAGGGTAGACGCCGAAACACTAATCGATTCCGGAACAGATGGAAATCATACGGAGCAAGGTCAAGGGAATTTTTTACAACATCATCGAATTGTTCTCTTGGTATATATTATACCTTGAAAATCTTGCCTTTTCTAAAGCGATGATGATGATTTCTTATCGCTTTTACTCGCCTCTGTCCTTTTGGAGCACACCAAGAACAGCATTAGCTGGCTTGGTAGTCCTGGGCGGCCCCTCTCTGGACTGACAGACCAACATCGCACCACTTAGCGATAGTCTTATATAGCCGCCAGGTGTGGCCTGGGACCTGAAGGACGGGGCGAGTTTGTAGGGAGTGGTAATGTGGTGGGAAACGACTCCAGGTACTATCCCGGCATTTGCCTTAGGATGGCTAGGGAGCCTAGTCAACCTAGCCCAGAAGAGTAATAAAGTCGACGTGTTGAATATGCTCATTTTTCAGAAAAACTTTATTGATTCACCTTTTTGTTACAATCGTTGATCCCCGTTTCGTAAAATTTGGTCCCGTTTTCACCTATGATGTTTCTGTAATTTTTTTCCATCTAAAAAGTGGTATAATGACATGAAACGATGGTAATCTGATCTGGCCCAAGATCGGGAGAGTACAGAAGACGTGGAATTGTTTAGCCTTGATTTTTTTTGTATCTGGCACGCAGAAGCATTGTTTTTTTTTTGTCAGTTCGAATAAAGTATCCATTTTCTTCTCTAGTAATCAGATTATGTAGAAACGGTTCTTTTCTTCTTGTGTCTACACCTTGCCAATTTTTTCATCGTAGCATCGTAGATTTTCACCAATTTCTTGCACAATTGCAGTGGGATTTGCTTCAGCTTTGGTATTTAAAATGTCTTCATCCACAATCTTCGGTCTTCCACTTCTAGGGCTGTTTTCAAGATCAAGATTTCTTGGTCGAAAACAGCTCCGACACGTCTGAACCACAAAACATCGACTAGTAAATCGCAAATATTGTTAGCTGTGACGATTGCATTATCATTCTTCAAGAAATGGTAAAGCAAATAAATGATTCACTCGTAATAAATTATCTTCATTGGTTAAATAAAGGGTGTGAAAAAAAGGTTTTTGGCAATAAAATGCGTTTTTGTGAACATCTGTGACCAGTAAAACACAAAAACGTGACGAGTAGTTGACGAACACGTCACGACTGAGGGTCCAAAGGGATCATCATAAATAAAATTTGATATTTATCGTCCCCGCACTATGGACAAAAAAGGAGACTCAGGTTCTTTTGGCCTCGACTACCATTGAAGAGTCTGGCAAGGCCTATAAGCTCAGCAAGTGAGTGTCTTGTGGCTGGCAAATGATGAATGATGATTTATCATAGGTGCAACAGCCCTATTGTAGAGCCCTGGCCTCATCCAACACCCTTCTCCGTTTTATCCAGTCTATCGCCATGTTGCTCCATCTTAAGGTTAGTTTCAATGATGCAGTGTCCCTCTGTACACAATCCAACCATCTCATCCTCGTTCCTTATTTCCTCCGGGGACAGAAAGTCTTGTTAACCATAAGCCTTTTTGGCGGCTGACTGCCCCGCATTCTTGACACATGACCCACCGGAGTCTGGCCACTCTGACGACAGCTGTAACCGGTATATCTCTGTATAGTCAATACAGCTCCTCGTTGCTTCGGATACGCCATTCCCTATCATCGAATACGGTTCCAAATACTCCTCTCCAGGATATCCAGTTGCCACTCATCTAGTTTTGTCTAAGCCCAACCTTCAAACCCGTATGCTAGGGACGGGCCCGATGAGTGTCATGTAGAGTCTGACTTAGGAGGAATCTCGGCTGTAGATGCTATTGTAGTCTAAAGTAGCACCGGTTTTCCAGAAGAGTTCTTTGTACTTCTTCCAAATTAGTTTTGAAGCTGTACTCTTCGGACTCTCAGGGGTTCAAGGATTCGCCCTTGTCATATATTTTTAAAATTTAACCTAATATTATAAAGCCATAACTGATTGTATATTTTTTTTTAGGAGAATGCGAGGTCACCGGAGCTACGAATTTAATGGCATTTTATGGATTGGAGCATTCGTATAGTAAATTTAGCGGTAAAAAACTTAAAGAACAATTATCGTCGTTTCTGCCGAATTTGCCGGGCATAATCGATGGTCCCGGCCAGCAGGACAACAGCACCCTGCGTTCGGTGATAGACAAACCTCCGATCGGCGGCAAAGAATTGATACCGCTGACCAGCGCTCAACTGGCCGGCTTTCGATTGCATCCCGGTCCGTTGCCGGAACAATATAGAAACGTTAATAATATCCCCGCCAGGAAGCATAAAAATAAGCACAAAAAACACAAACACAAAGAGGGCGGACCGATGAGTCAAGAGCCCCAAGTTACAGGTACGTTTCGTATATATATATATCGTTATATTTTTCTCGAGGATTCGGATTGTGATGGCGTTTTTTTAATTTTCAGATACTATTAGTCAAGATACCCACGAGAAGAAACACAAAAAGCAGAAGAGACACGACGAGGAGAAAGAGAGGAAAAAACGGAAAAAGGAGAAGAAGCGGAAAAAACAAAAGCACAGCCCCGAGCATCCGGGGGGCCTGACGCCCTCGCAGCACTCCAACGGATGACAGTAACCCATCCGACGGGGGTTTTATTTATATTAGACTTATTACGCGGTATAAGTAATTTTATTGAACTCTGTTAGTGATTTTATTTTTAATTGTAAATTTAAGACATTGTGTACAAATTGATGTTTTTTTACATGAAATATTTTTTATCGTTGTGATACGACGGCGAGGATCATATAATCCGAACCGTCGACGAAAAAAATAATGCATATATACCAAGTGATACACGCGGAATAAATTATAACCATGACGAATATTTATTGATTATTGCGTATTTATTTCCGAAATCCTGTCCACGGTGATACAGCAATTGAAATTACGAACATTAGCAGCAGTTTTTAAATGTGCCTTGTGAAACGAACGTGTAATAATTATCGACGACGACGGAAGTGAGAGTGCGGATTCGTTTGATTTATTATCGATAAGGTTTTGTATTATATTTTTTTTTTTTTTTTGTCGAAATGTAAAACAGACCAAAATGTATCACAAAATTATATTTCAGATATATATACGATGTTCATTATGTAGCTTTTTTATTGAGAAACGAATGTTTAACCAAATTTATATAAAACAATATCTCCTTACCACAATTGTATTACGTTTTGTATTTATTTATAATTTTCCGAACACAGTATGAATCGATATACGACGTCGATCTCGCCGCAATCGATCGATTTTTCAAAGGAACTAAGGAATTTTGCATGAGAATGATTGGGAACTCGTAACGAGACTCGGATTGTTGTCGGATGCGAGGCGAGTGGGACGAAAT
This sequence comes from Philopotamus ludificatus, assembly GCA_022495035.1. NCBI lineage: Eukaryota > Metazoa > Arthropoda > Insecta > Trichoptera > Philopotamidae > Philopotamus > Philopotamus ludificatus. Next base: position 20,679 of record JAGXCT010035135.1, read on the forward strand.
TCGTAAATAAAATAAAAAAAAATAGCCGATAATAATAAAAACATTGTCATATTTATTATTTGTTTTTTTTCTTCATATGATGACGTTGAAATTAATGTTATTTTAAATTGTTATTAAAAACAAATTAATATTGAGAATAAATTAGTCGATTCAGCACCACGATGATACACAAAATGAATATGGAGCTAAATATTTTTTTTTACATATCACTCGATCCGCGGCGAATGCATTTTTACATAATTCATACGACAACTCATAAATGCATATCAAAACAATTATTCAATCGTGACGTTATGTAAAAAAAAAAAAATATGTTACACATCGATTATGAAAATATCTTTTACGAGTTTTACGTATAATCGTAATTTTTTTGTTGTACGATCGATTGAAATAAATACATATTTTACAGCCACGTTTTCAAAATGAAATATTTGTCTGAAAATGAATGTAGGCCCGACTGAATAACAAAATAAAAAATATTTATCATTGTAAACGTGTATTAATTCCCTGCTCCGAACGCTCGAATACCATTCCGGATGTCGATTTCATATTTTAAACGACGATACGACATTCAAATAAATATCAAACGTATATATTAAGGGGACCGAAAAGTAATCAAAATTTTTTAATGAGCTCATTCAGTTAGTTTGCATTGAGACATGGTTAAAGCTAAAGATGATATCCTGAAACGATGGTGGATTCAGATCCTCGTCAAGCAATTGAGAAACTATCATTGAAGATTAGCTGTCCATCGTCTACAGTTCAGGATCATCTTCGTCGCATAGGAAAACTCTCGTATCTCTTTTGTCTCGGTATGAGGCTAATCCGTTTTTACGATGAATTGGGTGCTATACAGTAATCTTGTATGAAAAAATCAACGGCTTTCCTCCGGAGAAGTATCTGTTCTGACCCCTCGACCATCACTAACAATAAAGAAGGTCCTTGTTTGTGTGTGATGGGATTTTTCTGGAATTATACACTATGAATTGCTTGAACCTGGTCATCCACCCTATTCTCCGGTACTCACACAATCGGATTACCGACTCTTTAGATCGTTAGAACATTAAGAGGTAAAAAATTTAACAATGTTGCCAGCAAAAAAAATTTTGATTGCGTTCCCCATAATATGAATAAACGCTAATAATAATTTAATAATTTTTTATATATATATTATGTTACAATTGTTAAACGTATAATTCTACTAGAAATTTACAAATTATCGGAACAAAAAAAAAAGAGTAAAATAAAAGCATAAGTTAAATTGTTAATATTCCACATCCCAACCGACGATTAAACACCTATATATATATTTCTCGGATGAATTTACGAAACGATCGGGAAAAAAAATGGCATAGTATTCTTTTCCGTCGTTCGAAAACGATTAAATAGACCAAACCGTATCTATATATATATATATATAAATTCATATATATAATAAGCACAAATATACAAATATTAATCACATAATATTTTTCAGCGACATGATCGACGCAACGCTTATGAAAAAATTCATTCGTAGTATAAATGTATAAATTGTATATAAATATTATAAAAAAGTACGCTTCGGTTTAATGTTTAGTAACGGCACGCCGTCGCGTGTCTCCATTAATATTATTAAATATGTATACTTAAAAAAAGAAAAGACGATGCGAATACATTATGCACGTCTTCGGTGACCCGTCTAAACGATGACACGTAAAATTCCGTTAATTTTTTCATAATAATACCACAATATATCACTCATTGTCTACAATTGTATATATTCAAGGGCCCAATTGGTGTCAGAGATCTTTCAACAGCGCCGACTTGGCGTTCTTCAATTTGTCTAGGCGTTTGTTTAAATGACTATTTTCCGTCTCCAACTCTTCCACCCGGCTCTGCGCTTCTCTCGCCTAAAACGTTAAAAACAAAATTGAAACACTCGACATTTTTAATCAACGATATCAATAATCATTAATAAAAAAAAAACAATCAAATTTTATTATCCAGAAATAATCATAATATTGTCTCGTAACAATGAAGATAAAATTGATACAGCATATATTATAATTATTTCTGGCGATGTTAAAAGGAATCGATACAAATATTACATAAAAATGTTCAAACGGACAATTTTTTAAAGCAATGTGTATGATTGTCTTAATTATAATCACAGTAAACCACTGATTAACGTGTACGTCTTGAAGAAATATATGCGGACGAAAAGTTCATGCACTATATCGTTATCCGCCGACTTGATGATTTGAAACCTAAGACAAAGTCTTATACATTAAACCCTCCTATAACGTCAAGATAGGTTCCACGTTATAGGGGGGTAATTTTATTTTTTTTGATTTGAAGAAGTTCAGTGCATCAAAAATTTTAATTTTTCTTTTTTTTTTACATTTTTACTTGTTTACCAGAGCAAATGACTTGACTTCGTAGTGGGTGATATCCTTTCGTATTTTGGCTGAGGTAATCTTCCCGCAACTTGCGGGCAGGGAAGATCCACGCGACATTTTATTAGTTAATTTTGTAAAATTATAAAATATTTTTATGAAAATTATGTACGTTATAGGGGGGTTCGACGTTATAGGAAAAAACTGCCGCAAACGTTATAGGGGGGTTTACTGTAAATGCAGATTAATATGTTCGGTCCGAATGAAGAGAGAAAATGTATTTAATAGAGAACGATTTATAGAAATACATGTCTCAAAAGGATACTTTGAACATCTCGCTAAAAGAAACGATAGCCTTGAGAAGCTCGTAACTCTTGGAAACGTACAAGGGAGCAGGACGCTTACCCGCTGGAGCGCCATGGGCTCTATCGTAGTACCTGCGATGTGAGATGTGAAATGCAGAGGATCCTGGACACCTAAAATCACGAAGATTCGGAACAATCCTCAAGGCAAAAGGATGTCAATACAAAATCAAGAGAAATTGCATTATCCTTTAAGATCCGCTTACTAACTGGGTTGGAAGGTCCAGAATTGTCCGCACATTTGAGGAGAACCGACAAAGACCAGATGATCGCCTACGTTAAAGGCTGTAGCATTGAACAGAGGCTATCTGGAGACCAATCATGGAGAAAGTGTTCTGGCTCTACAATATTTGCAACTGGAGCAGATTGGAAGATCTAGAATTGTCTCAGCCTGCTAAAGATAGACACATTTGTGGAGAAAAGCCAAAGACCGGTAGATCGCCTACACTTGAAATCGGACAAGAAACATGAAAAAGAAGAGTAGCACTTTCATGCGCTGATCTAAAGCTTGAACTCGGCTTTAAGTCTACCTCCATAAGCTGAATCGATTAGATGGAGACATCTAGTGAGTCTTATCTGTCTGTAACAGTAAAGACCTAAACTATTAGGACAGCAGATAAATTGTTCCAAACGTGTCTAACTTGAAGAGCTGAGCAAGAAGAATGTCTACAATATGGCCTAAAGAATACGGCCTGACTGTAGCATCCTACTAGCTCGCCGGACGATTGAATTTATGGCCGAGTCACGCTTTTGAGTCATAAGGCATTGATGATATGACACATGAAAAAGAAGAAGAGTAACATTTTCATGTGCTGATTTAATGCATCGAGTAGAGCTGAAAGCTTGGACTTGGCTCTAGGTCTACCTCCATCAGCTCAATCGAGAAATGGAAACAGTGATTAGAAGGATCCGAACTATCAAGTTAATAAATTGAGGAGGTGGGCATGAAAAATGTCCACAATATGTCCGATAAGAGTTCTTCGGATATGTGCTGAGAGTAGAATAGCCTGAAGCGACTGATTATAGTATAGCTATCACGATTGAGGAAGAACTGAAGAAGGATCGTTCGTTCAAACACTCTTTTTGGTTATACTCCTCTCAGTTTTATTCGTATTATAGAAAGAATTAAGATTTTTTTAGAATTTATAAATAGAAAAAGCATTAGGCAACTATATTAAGCCCTGAAGAAATTGTTTTATTATTTTTGGCAAAGTGTGGCTGAATAGTAAGAAGCAAACATAGCTGAAACGGTTTGGGAGATCTGGCCTTTTTTTACCTCCTAAAGTATAGAGAACGATATGTTATACATCTGAACACAGATAAGGTATATAAAGATAAAGAAGAATCAACAGAAAATACGTTTTTATTACTTAAGTTCAAGCTAAAAGGCCGTAATAATCATTTTACAGTATATGACAGAACATCGTTAGTAAAACGAAGTGGCTTTATCTAACTTCGCGAGATATGCAACACTATTTTTAAATAGAAAAAGCATTAAGCAAGTATATTAAGCCGGGAAGAAATTATTTTATTATTTCTGTTCCAAAATAATTGATATCGGTTTATTTTACAATCAGTGCGTGATCTTATTGTCCATATCTTGTATTACGTGTTAATCGAGGGTTTACTGTACATAATGAAAATGATCTTCATATGATAGTTTTTACGCAAACTCTGTAAAATTAAATTATGAAAAACACGCACATAAATGTTTTTATGAATTCAATAGACGGAGAATAATTTATGCGCCACCAGCCAATGTACCCAAAAATATTCTTTATCAATACCATAAATGACAACGAATCTGATAACAACACCTCACGTCCGATTACATAATATAGATAAAAGCAAATACTTTAACGTATTATATTAAAATATTAATCAATCAATTTGCGACAAATTAATTGCAACGGACAATACAAATCGAATGAAAACAACCCTTAAATATTTTTACAACCTGAAGATATTAAAAATGTACGCGCTATCATAGATGTGTTTCTCCGTCTTGCGATGCAACCTGTAAAATTATTCACGAAAAAAAAATGAACAAAAATCAAATAATAAAACATAATCCCTCGATACGTTCGACGTCGAAATATGAGTAAATAAATAAAGCACACATTTAAAATTAAAATAAAAAAACATTCTGTATATTAATCGTGGATAAGATTATGTCAAACCAACGTTAGAAACGTTAACGATTACGCTAACTTAATTATATACAAGATATACAACAAAAAAGTGTTTTTTGTTAGTCAATCGGGGACATCGGAACTAATGACGGTTTTACGAGAGCACTTTTCGTTTATAAAAATAAAATTAATTACCAGGATATTTATTACACGGAGAACAGGCCATTAGAAAATATATGTACAATCAATTGTGCAAATAAAAAATAAATAATATAATTGAATTAACCCTCGTCTGTGATATCGATTACGGTTTACATTTAATAATAACGTTTAAACTCATGCAATCGTTTGCAACTTTTCTTCAAAGCTAATTCGCTCGCTTCCAACAATCGTATACGTTCTTCCGCGTTACTCATCTAAAAATAAGAAAAACACGGGGCATGAGACGGACAATCCATTCGGCAATCAATCGATAACAAAAAAAACGGAGCAAAACATTCCAAAATGGTTTACGGAAGACCTAAAAATGGACGTTAGTAAAACTGATGCTAATGTTATCGGAATTCATTCATAAAATCGGTTGCACAATATGATAAATAATAGTACCGATTAGAATCAATTATTATTCCAATCTCTCCAGAAGTCTATCTCTTCGTATTCCTGAAATCACAATGCCGATTTTACAATTCCTATTTTTATTTTAACTTTAATACACATATATTATATAACAAACTGGTATTTATAATTTAGACCGATTGAAGTACCTAAATTATTACTGAAAAATTTATAAGAAACAATATTTTTACATAATTTAAATATCGATAAGACTGCTTATCTGAGAAAATTAAATATATATATATTTACCTCTCTTTGCAACTTTCGTCTATCACATTTTAACTCGTCCTCCATTTTTTCAGATTGTTCCATGGCACTTTTATAACGAATAACTTGACTCTCCAGCCGTGCGACGGTCGCCTGAAGCGTTAATACGTCTTGTTCGGCTTTGGATGCTCTGAATTTGTAATCGGCGACCAATTTCGACGTTTCTCCTGATTAAAATTGAAATAAATTAATAAAATAAGCGACGGAAAAAATTAATTCAATCAATATGACGCGTACTGTGTTGCTCGAACGAATCGGAATCGCTATCGGACGCGTTATTAGGACCGTTGTGCGACGAATTGTTGATTCCGCTCTTCTTCCGCGATTTCTCTTCTTCGAGTTGCGATTTCAATTGCCGCACCTCGGTCACGAGGGCAAGTTTTTCCGAACACAAATTCTGTAACCGCACGTCTGAAATAAAACATAAAAATTAGCGAATCGCATCGTAATATATTTAAATATTTCGTATTTACCTAGAGTTCCTTGTCCAGCCGCTTCGAGGGCCTCGCGACTGGCACGCGACACGAGAGCAGCACCCGGCACTCCGTTTTCGTCCTCTACAGATACTAATTCTAAGCTAGCCTCCTGAATACAACGATCTCGTAGCGCTATGGCTGCCGTGCAACGTTCCAACTCCTCCTTCGTGACTTTACAATCACGTAACAACGAATCGTGAGCCCGACATTTGTCCTTGTGTTCTCTCTGAATTAAAATTCAATCGACAATGTTAATATTAAGTTAATAATGAAAATAGTCGCCTCGATATATTATTAATAATTACCTGTAGCTGCGTATATTGCTCTTGTAAATCCTCTAATTTATCCTTAAGCAGCTCGAGTTGATAAGATAGTGATGCTTTATCGTTATCTAATTGAGCATTCAGTATCATAGCTTTGCGAAATTTCTCTTCGACTTCTTTCAGTTCATACTGAAAATTTAGAATAAATTATTTAACATCGAAATATTTTCAACGTATATATATTTTCTATTGGATCGTTGACTCAACCAGCCCTATCGTGAAACCTTTCGGTGAACGGTTTCTCCTATCGTGAAAAAAATGACCCTTTAATAACCCGGTAAGAAACACTTCTTAATGTCTGCCATCAGTAATTGGTGTAGAGATGCGACTATCCCGGGCTAGGTTGACCCGGTTCCCTAGCCATCCAAAGGCAAATGCCGGGATAATATCATGAGCCGTTTCTCACCACATTACCACTCCCTACAAACCCTCCCCGTCCTTCAGATCCCAGGCCGTAATGGCAACGAGGAAATTCATTAGGATAGAAGCAATGCCACATTCAGCGGTTGTTTTAGACTATCGTTAAACGTCCCCCCATAAGTCTAGCGGATCTACCTGTACTAGGATTAAACTTCGGAGCAGGGTGATCCGTTTAGATGACCTTGCTCTAAAGGTTAAAGTCGAAGGCAAATTTAACAGTACGCGGAGAATGGCAAAGTAAAAGCCATACGAAATCATCATCATATAAAACTTACTCGTATATCCCTAATGCTGCCCATTTCTTCGAGCGAATCCTCGGAACTGCGTCGGGATGAATGATAAGAGTTTGTAGTGCCCGTGGATGATAATCTACTTCCAGTTCCGGCGCCTGGTGCTGCGCTCGCCACTCGAGAGCTGCGAGTGAACGGATCTACCACATAAATAAAATACATAATTATCATATTATAATTTCGCATATATAGAAAGCAAATAATCGACAATCACCTGGGTACATGTCATACGCTCGATCGGCATTGTCTTCTTGTTCTTTTTGCTGTCTTTCAATCTCTTTCATGCGTATGTCCCTAGCTTCGGCTCTAGCCTGGCGCCGAACTGCTAAACGCGCTTCAGCCTGCAAAAAAAAATAGCAAAACCGTCAACATACATATATTCTAAACAAATATTTAATCAATGGGAAAATATTCGTTCATAGCGCATCGCAACAAAACGACTAATCAAATAATTTGTTCAGCTGCCGACTAGCACAGAGAGATTAATTTTATTACGCCGACAATAGCATATGGATATATATTTCTGAGGATAATAAATCAAATAAACATCGTTAAACCTACTCGGTCGTGATCTTTGCCCAATATTCCGACGATGGTAACGTCGTCGTTTCCGATAACGCTCGACGTTCCGTTCTGTGCGACATCCTGAACCGATCTATCTATGACCTTGGCGTTGAGAGCTTCGTTGCACGGAATACCCTTCGACGCCACATTACTCCGCACAGTGCACTCTTCGTCTTCGTCGTCCGTATAATCCAAATCGCCGTCGGTGAATTCCCGATCGCCGTCGTCCGTGCTCTTCCTCCGCCTGACATTCTCCGCCCACGACACTTGCGAATCCACTTCGGCCATTATAGCGACGGATTCATCACAGCAATATTTATACGTCAAGTATAACTTTAACTACAATAGTCACTGCGTGGTATTTTATCGTGCGCACATAGCGCTTATCTTTGCCATTCACCAATCACATAATATATTTGAAAATTCTTATCAGCGACGACTGGTGGATAAATTCTTATCAAAAATTTGCACAGTCAATAATATATTGTAATTTCTATTACAGGAATTATATACAGCGGTTTTTAAAAAAAAAAATTAAAAATTCTGGGCAATTATCTGTCCTTGACATGTGCCAGGAATTGTCATGAGTGGTGACACTCACATGTACATATAAGTTACGAGCAAGACTTTTCCAGGATTTAAAGCATCCGAGGATTGTCTAACTCTACTCCTCGGCGGAAATGCATCCGGAGAATTAAAATTTAAACCGTTGTTGATTTATCGATAAGAAACTCTTCGTGCCATGAAAGGTTATTCTGAAAACAATTTACTAGTTTTTTTGGCGAAATAATCCCAAAGCATGGATGACTCAAAATTTATTTATGAACTGGTTTAAGGTTTTTGCCGCACAATAGCAGCCTTCAAAGCCTATTATTTAAGAAAATCGATGCGCTAACTCATTGAAGTAATTGATGGAGGTGATAAAGATGCCATGCAGTTTTGGTGTTTCAGTTTTGAAACAACAACGAAGAGTGGAATGAAGTCACCCAGTCGTGTATGAAGAGTGTCTGGAAAAGATTGTTCAGTGAAATTGTTGAAGTTCATTGCAATTATGAAAATGATATTCAAAATATCATTGAAGAAATCAGTCAAATAGCCATATACGGAGGCATCGAAGTTATTTATGAAGATGATATTCAGACTTTGTTAAAATCACACAGCGAACCCTTGAGCAATGAAGAGCTGCAGGAAAGGGACTGCCATACGTTTCCAGAGAATGATGTATCTGAACCTGTTGCCGTGCGAAATTGAGTGTAAAAACTGAAGCATGTAGTTATTAGAAGTGAACGACGAAGATTGCGAGCAAGTGAGTGCTGTGCATTACTTGATGGTTATCAGCAAATTATGCACAATAAACGAAGAGAGACTAAACAAAGGATTCTAGATTCCTCAATATTACCTCTATTTACAAATTGAACTAAATATCGTTTATATTAATCATAATATCTACATTTATCGGAGATTAAATCTATAGTTTGATATATGTATATGATAAGTCTGTCCGAGTATGAAATCCAAAACAATGGAGCTGTTCTGCAATTAATATCACACTCCAAGGTAAACACTGTGAAACCGTATATCTGTTATGAAACGCACCTGTCCGTAGTCTCATTAGAAATGTAACAATGGAGAGTGCCGTTCGTAACACCACGATTACACTTGTGCAAAATTTATGTAGAGCTCGAAAAACACAGGAAATAAAGCAAAATCATTAATCAATCGATAGATCTATTACAATAAAATCGAACTGATGCAAATATACGTCGATGAATCGTATCAAAACAATGAAAAAAGTATATATAAAACAAGATATGCGAATCACGAAAACCTGATTTGTAAAATCTAGATGATGATGATGATGCAACATGATTTCTATAAGGCGGAGCGCTCTTGCATTGCTTTCCAATGCATAGCAATCGATCAAAGATTTGCGCAACTCCATATTTTCATCCCGATTTTCATCGAGCATCAATCATTCAGAATTATAAAACCGAGAATTACCAAAACTCACCGGCGTCGGTATGCTAATCAATTGTAAAGCTTTGATAACCCAGATACATATAGATTATGGCGTCAAAATAAATGCGGTTTAATTGCGAAAATAATAAAAATTGGCGCATGAAGCAACCGCAATAACGTTTTTTTATCACAATATGTAATTCTGATAAAATTTATATGGCATTCAGGGAAAATAACAAACGCATATCCTTTATTATCGTTCACTCTATGACATTATTGTATGTTGTAATATGTAAACATGAGTTAATCCCGATCCCGGATGCATTATAAGCGAATATCGCATTGCAAAACCAGCGATTTTCCTATCGTGAAAATGTAAGGAAATTACTGTTTCCGAATACTTGTAACTTTGATTCATTCGAATATCAAATAATATTAATTTAAATACAATGGAACCCCGATCGATCGTTTTCGTATTCATAAAATTCCCGCATTCATCGTTTTTTTTATTATATACTCCTGACTAAACACCGAAAATGACAATGTAATGAAAACGTAATGATTAATCCTTTTGAAATTACAGTCAACCCTCCTATAGCATCAAGTTAGGGATTGCACTATAGAAACGCGCCCTATAGAAGTCTAAGCACTAATACAAAATTTGTAAAATGTATTACATATTTACGAAATATGTCATTTAGTGTTTTGTATAAAACGGCGCTCTATAGCAGGGAACGCGAATGATTCTTTTTTTGTTGAACATTTCTCATAAAGTTCTATAATTTTCTACATGATTTCCGCTAAATAAGTAAACTAAATAACAATGCTCCGAGAATTGTGCAAATCAAAATGTTTATCTGTTTTCGGGTAAACATCCCTAAATTAATAAAAATAATTAACCTAGCCGTGCCGATGGGGTATTGGGGCCCCCTATTTTTCTCGAATAACACTTTTATCATAAATCCTACATGTCATAAACTTTTTATATTTGTCTAATCAAGTTTAAACAACAATATTCCACGCTGTTGCCACGAGCGTGATGTGCGAATGACATGTGCTGCGAGAGCTCAGTCTACGGCGAGACATAGCCGCGACCATTATCATTTACGCGTCATATTGATTAGTTAAAAAAAATCGACCAAATTCTTAGAATAATGCATTTTTTTAAAATGTGTAAAGATATTGATGAATAATTCATCAAGATGTTTGGGGTATCCGAGAGACCCCCGTCGGACGACGCTGTTGTTTTCGAGCCGCCGTGACGGATGGGTAGGCTACAGAAAGGACATTGTCTCCCCAACGGGCCCATAAAACTCAGCGATACATCCTTGACTCTTGTAGGAGTCGCAAATAATTAATACGCCAATACATATTATATTATTAATTTTAGCCAATCTAGCAAAATACGATATATCGTATTTCGGCATCCAAAGGGTTAAATAAAAAAAAGTAGGGATTAGGGATTATCACCCCCATCCGTACCAAGAACGATGAATTCAGAGTAACTTTCAGCATTCGTGGGTCATCTTCAGTGGACTACTGGATCAAAATACAACCACAGCAAAAATATTCACGCATTCATCGTTTTTATGGAATATCTTTTGAAAAAACGATGGATCGGGGGGTTCCACTTTATATGTATGGGGGTTCATAAAAAACCTATCTATATGCAATATAGGTATAAAAACAAAATTTATTTTCATTATTGAGTCAATCGCCTCTCAATCGCGATCAAGTCAATTATTATTAGCCTTATGATAACTGGTTTGTTTTCACAAGAAATTCTGTTATACGTTTTTGATTTAGTAATATCCTCTTTTCTGGTTCACGAGGTTTCAATATACTTTCAAAATTTCAAAATTAGGATCAATTCATAGAAAATCTCCTTCTTCAATTATTTTTATTCAAATTAAATATATCTTTTAAGCTTTAGCTGTAAAATTATTTTAGAACGTCTCGTGGAAAATGTTTATTGCTCGTTAATGAAGATAGCCCTGAACAACGATATATCGTTGTCACGCGTAATAGCAAGATATATCTCAGCAGCTACAGGGTTAACATACATCATTTTTTTTCAAGGACTTATGACAGTAATTTTTAAGTTTCTTGAAATATAATAAAAAAAAATACAAATATTAACGCCTTGGTTGCCGAACAACGATAAATCGTTGCTTTATTTGATAGCACGAAACATCTCAACAGGGTTAATAAATATTTGGAATGGAATGAACGTTTCGGAATATGCTAAATATATTTTAAATTCAACACGAAACGTTTAACATCAAAAATAATAAAAAAAAAAACGATATGGAATCCCACACGATTTCTAACATTCGACATGCGATATTTAATGAATTCTCACACGCCATAAATTATTGGGAATAATGAGCTAATTTCGATACATATGTTTTAATTCCGAGCATATTTATCCGATACGTTTTGACTTTTGGCCCGAAACCAACGGCGTCGGCCGATGGGGTCTATTTTGTATGAAATGAATGTATAAAAATATACCCTCAGCATTTTAATTTTATTTAAAAACGGAAATACATAAGTTTGTGACATGTAGGCTTTAATTAAAAGAGTTATTCTAAGAGACCCCATCGGCACAGCAAAGCTATAATGGAATGAATGAATAAATTCTTCATTGATATCTTGGCATTTTTTAAAAAAATGATTATTCTAAGAATAAAAATAGTTATTCATGATATATATTAGTAGAAAAATCTTAAATATCGACCATATTTTGAATTATGCTATTAATGCTCCGTGTAAAAGTCGCGTGCACACGGCGACGGCCCGCCGCAGAGTCGAATCATACTCGAGACACATGTGCGGTTTCACTAGCACTTGCACATGAGCGATATTTTTTCTCGCTCGCATCCGATACGGACCGAATAGAAACGCACATTGTTGTATGTTTCCGTGTATTGCAAACAATAAAGGTCATTGATTAAAAGAATTATTCGAGAAAAATAAAAAACTTGGGGTCCCAAAAAGATCCCGTCGGCACGGCTAGGCTATAATGGAATGAATGGATGAATTCTTCATCAATATCTTGACATTTACAAAAAAAAGGATTATTCTAAGAATAAAAATTTATAATATGTTACATAACATTTTGGATTTTTTAACTAATTAATATGATGCGTAAATGACTCGCGCATTCGCCGATGTCTCGCCTCCAACCGAGTTCAGTGGGACGTATCACTAGTACGTTTCACTCGCACTTGGCACATCGTACCGGATGCAAGCGAGAAAAAACATCGCGCCCATCAAAATTGCAGACAATAAAGGTCTTTTTTAGACAAATACAAAAAGTTTGTGACATGTAGGATTTATATTAAAAACTTGGGGTCTCAAATATACCCCATCGACACGGCTAGGTTAAGAATTTCCTATGCAGAATATCCGTGATGGATCGCAGGCACGATGTCAAAGTGGTCTAAACGGAAATTTTCACTAATCGATAGCGATTTATTATGTCTAAGAAAATTACCGAAAATGAATTGCGGCGATAATTTTAATCGCAGTCGAACACAATGCCGACGAGGCCATTAAAATATTTTATTGAAACATGGTAAACAGCAACCAGTTTCCTTGGGCGACGATTATTCACGCGTAAATGACGCAATGAATCGCAGATCAAATCACCTGAGTCAAGATAGTAATAATGCTCGGGCGAAAAATCTAGCCCAACGTTATCAAAAGAAAAATGATTCACTCGAGAAAAATGGCTATTAAAAATTAATTAATTAAAATGACGACATTTCAATATTGGGGTATAGCGTTTAAGGGATGAACGCCATTTTGAATACAACGTTGCACGCGCGTCAAAATATTATATATAATTTTGCATAGCAATTACAATATGGCACTATTTTTTTTCAATCAACACATTTTTTAGCACAGAATTGCACACACACGACACATGTGTTCATTTGCGAATGAAAAAAAAAATATGGTCTAAGCCACACGATATGCTGGCCGAATCGCGGTCGAGTCATGACTGGAGCCATGCCATGCTGAGCCCCCTCTGTCGCTCTAGGCGAAATACTCTGCCGGTCAAATTTGTTGGCACAAGCACCACCAGCAAAAGGACAACCTCGAAACGAAGACACGGCGCCGAAGAAGCCATCCGCAATTAAGCGGCAGACCGGAGAGAATGGACGCATTTTTGTGGTAATGCATTGTTGCCAAAAAAAATATAGAAAGAGCCGAAAAGAAAGACCCTAATCTATTTCTCGATTTGAATGCGTCCAAAATCGAAATGTGTAAGGACGCAAAACACTTCCCAGCGTCCCACATCGCGTTTATTAATTGAGCATAATTGCATTCTTGGTTATACTACGAGCGTTCATTACGAGACACCCACTGGCCCTGCGCGGAGACAATAGATCATCTCAATATTCATCATTCATCATCAACATAAATTCCAGCGAAAGCATTAAAACGCCGACTTTAATTGATGATTTGGACTGCGCCCTCGATCGCTTCAGCCCCGTTCGATAAAAAAAAAGCTATTAACGATCCATTATCTGACGCCCAGTGAAAAAAAGATCCTTTCAAATTATCCACCCTAATAAATTAGAAACCATGTCCATCAGAAGCCATTGTATTAATAACGAAAAATGCATCTTCATCGAAGAATGAAACGATCATCGTCGCCTCCATACCCTAATTGCTATAAAACGCACAATTCTGTCACCTGAATCTACTCAACGATTTCGAGATTAAATACCGTACACAGATAAAGATGTTTATATAAGAAAATAATGACTAATAACTAGATGAGTATGAATTGCATGACGTCAATACAATATTAGGTATACGCAATAATAGGGGATGATATGTTTAAAAAAAATTATATCAGGATCGAGGTGATTTTTGACCTCCTCATTTGTAGTAAAGGTTTTACCGTCTAAAAAAAATTGTAGAGAAGGGAACAAATAATAATCAGAAGGTGCCAGTTCAGGAGAATATGGTGGATGTGGCAGTACAGTGGAACCTCTCTTAACGAGTAATTCGCATAGCGAGCAAAAAAAGTGAAAAAATTGCTCCCTTAACGAGCGACATTTCGCATAACGATGACGCAGAAAGGGGAGGTCACAAACGTATGACGCACTTGTGTGTGTTGGATCGTATTTCACAGCAAGAAGTTATGAAGGAGAGTTTGGAGGAAGAGGAAGTAGCAGAGAAACAATCTTCTGACGCAATAAGATAAATGCTGAAAGCATGGGAAACTGTTTCATCGTACATTGAGAAGCATCGTCCTGATAAGGAGGTGGCTATGCGTGCTACAAACATATTCAATGATAACGCTGTCACATTTTCCCCTAATTTTAAAGAGTCGGCTAAAACAAATGTCTCTAGACAGCTTTCTAGTAAAAAATAATTAATTATTTGTCATAAATTAATAAATAATTAGCATGGAAGGCATTATCGTGTTTTATATTGATTTATATGAGAAAATTAGTTTCGCTTAACGAGTGTTTCACACAACGAGCAAGATTCTGGAACGAATTATGCTCGTTATGAGAGGTTCCACTGTATATTCCATCTAAGCTGTAAAACCTTTTGGCGAGTCAACTGACGGATATGAGTCTCGCATTATCTTGATTGAACACTGCACCTTTTCTATTGATCAATTATGACCTTCTCTGTTTAAATGAATCATTCAATTTGTCTAGCTGATGACAGTAGATTCTATTGAAATCCCACCAAACAGATAGCATCATATTTTTTTAGACGAATATCGGCTTTCGAAGTGCTTAGAGCCGGTTCATCATTTTTACTCCATAATCTCTTGCGTTTAACATTGTTGCAGACGACCCATTTCTCGTCCCCAATGATGATGAGCTTCAAAAATGGATCATTTTCTTGACGTTTGAGAAGCAAATCACAGACGTCAACGCGACGGAACAAATTTCTTTCCGTAACAACATGAGAGACCCATATGTTGAGCTTTAGAATTAAACTTAGGAATTCGATAAATTTATTGTGTCATCAGCTTCAACTAGAAGATCTTCAACATCAACAAATTTCCGGATCGAAATTTTGCAAACTAGTTTTGGCACTGGCGTTCTGTCAATACATCTTCTCCATACACATCGGATACTTTTTGATTTAACAACATTTTTATCTTTTCGATAATAAAAAAGTAAAATATGCCAAAAATTCTGCTCTTCACTATTCATATTTGAAAGGGTACCAACCAAAAACTACTGCGTAAGAATCAATCGAAGTTTTTCACAAGCAAGCCTTGCTATATCAGCTGTTGAAATATGTAATGATTATGCGGCGTGTGAAGTTGGCTGTGAAAAAATACTCTGTTGGTAATAAACGAAATGACTTTCCGAACAAACCAATAATTATGATACTATTTTAGCGCGGCTTTGAAAAGAAATTGTTTTCACAACAATGTGTTAATTTTTTAATTAATTAAGATGAGAATATGTCACCGTTGAATATTTGCAATGATGAGTAATTGTTCGCGTATCCATAAACGGATGCGTTTATCGTCATACAGCGATTCTAAATTGATACTAGAACATATATTGTATTTAATTATGTCAAACGAAGTGCGGAGTTGCAGCACCCCCAAGCAAATTGAGGAAAAATATATTATTATACATTAATATATGTCTCTATTGATTATATGTATATTATATTATTATTTAGCTGGCCTTTTAACCCGATGCGGCTCTTTGACGTGTCAGCGCTACCAGCGTCGTGTATCGGATGGATGCGGTGCGGCACCGGGGTTGGGGGGGTCGTCACTAAGCGCTATGTTGCACTGCGACTCAGAGCAGTCCTGCGCCTGCCATACTCATTCCCTTTTCAAATATACTTTATTAACACATTCCGGGCCGCTGGGTTCCGCGCCGAGTTTTGCGTTGGGCCGGGCGATTTCGCGAAAAAATACAAAAGTTAAGTACTTCACTTAAATCGATGTAACTCTAATACCATTTAAGGTCAATATTCTTTTTTGTTGTGTTCAGAAAGGTTGTCATCTCTATGTAAAAAAGAATAGTTCAAGACTTCTCAAAGTGTGGTCTGCGTATCAATGAAATATAAATGATTTTGGTTTAACATCAGCGCCAACGAGGACTCGAAAACGCGTCCCCCGTACTTCTACGTTGGCCCGCGAGGACGCGTTTTCGAGTCCTCCGGACCGTAACGTGTTAATGTATAATCTTTCACAGCACCCCCAAATATTTTACCCACGTGATTTTAATATTATATACCGCCGAGTTTGAGGTCTCATAAAAATACACAGAGAGACAAATTTTGAAAAAAGCCATCGCTAAATCATACGTAGCCTGTAATCGGTTTCAAGACTCCATCGAGGCCGATTTTTCCTGGATTTTTAAATTCGGAGGGAAATGGACGAACCGTCCCTGATTTAATACTATAGAAAAAAAACGGCAGACAGATGAGATTCGTAGCCCTTATTTGGGCTTAAACGAAATACGAGGATTAGGAATATTATATGTTCCTTGGGATATGCCTAAAATAATCAGATGTCCCGATAAACTGTTGTCTATATTAAACGCACTGTATTTCTAGATGTGACGATATCAAAAAAAAATATCTATCACTGTACAAAGTTAATTTCTAAAAAAACACATTCTCTTTTTTTCAAGGCGAATATAGGAAAAAACTACGGAGTAAATTTACGGAGGAATTTTGCTAAAATTAGCTTAATTATTATGCAATATAACGTTAAAATAATAATTCTTATCGCATAGCGATAAGAGATAACACAATATCAACATTTTCACACAAAAGCATTCCAAGATATATAGAAATTAGCACCATTTTTCAGCAATAATAAAACGTTTCCACAATAACATTCTTGCGCATACATAAAACAAACAAAACCAAAGACATTTACCATTTTTATTTTTGGCAAAATCGTTCAGAAAAAACTACCGTTTCTAAATATTTGTGAAATCGGACGGATTCGTTCCGATTCGTTGCCGGTAAAACAGCAGCTACCGTCCATCGGAAGAGATACACAATTACATCATCATCATGCCGGTGGTCCTCATATGCGAGCAAAAGAAATTCGCGAATGATTAATACACATATCCACTGGCGTGACATCATCTCACGATGTCATTCCGGATATTTGCATTTTTTTTTAATATTCCGTTTTAAGGCATGGGAAGACAGACGTGCACACGTCCACTTCTTCTCGCTTAGCGATGAATAGAATCTTCCGAGTACTAATGAATACTGAGTAGATTTAGAGTAGATAATGCAGAAGCACGTGACGGCAATGCCGATATCCATCCGGCGATTGACCGATGCATAATTCTGCAATTCAAACGATATGCAAATTCGGAAACAGGTGAAAATCTCACATAGCACCGGTAAAATTAATGTCAGCACAGAAGATTCCGCTTAATTGGGACACATTGGACCTAAATAATATTGTCCTAAATAAGCGAGGTTTAAAGTAAAATAAACAATAATATGTATTTATAAGTGTAATTCAATACGTGCCGCGAATAACGTGGTAACCAACATCATTCGTATTTTATAGTATTCAAGAAAAACACTTTTTATATTCAGTGTCGATATTTAAACGCTATTCTTATGTTTTTCATTATGAAAAACATAAGTTCAATATATAAAAAAAACAAAATAATGACACAGAAAATAGTAAAAGATGTTTTATTGTTGTTCATTCTGCAATTTTTGCTTGTCAGTTTTTTTTTGAAATTAGAGATAGACGGGCGTCTCTCCAGACATGTTGAAACCACGTTATTCCGCTGAACGCAGTTGGCTTACAGTAGAAACGACAAAGATAGAAAATATTTTTATAGTGGGGACAATAACACGTTTATTCCACAAAAAAATGGATTTATTTTATAAATGCCAGTTACCACCTTATTCGCGGCAAGTATTCAATTATACAAAATTCAGGTATTTAATTTACTAAATTTTCTCGGTCAATTTTTTTTATTACCGACTATTTGGAATATCATGAATAACTATTTTTATTCATAGAATAACCCATTTTTTAGCATTTTCAGTCAGGTACTAATGAAGAATTCATCAATATCTTGACTTGAAATGCTGGGGTATATTTCATACAAAATATACGCCATCGGGTAGTGTCGTTAGTTTTGAGCTGCCGCGACGGATCAGATAATAACCAGCTGTCACGGCGGCTCGAAAACAACCACGGCGTCCGAAGGGGGTCTCTCAGAGACCCTAAGCATTTAAAGTCAAGATATTGATGGATTCTTCATCAATATCTTGCCATTTTTTTTGAAAATGCATTATTCTAAGAATAAAAATCATGATATGCTTCATAATTAGGTCGATATTTTGGATTGTTTAATTAATTAATATGACGCGTAAATGACATACGCAGTCGGCGATGACTCGCCGCAGACTGAGCTCTCGCAGCGCATGTCACACGTACGTTTCACTCGCACTTGGCATATCGTACCGGATGCGATCGAATAAAAACATTGCGAATATTGTTGTTTATAAATTTTTTTCGCAATTTTAGACGATATATATAATAATTATTCTTTAGACTTTTTCAAAGAAAAAATGGGGTCCTCAATAGACCCCCATCGGCATGGCTAGCAAAGAATAACTAAATCTGTAACGATATCTAAACTAATTCACGTTTTAAATTTATTCAAATTAGAGAAAACCGCCATGAAATTCTTAGATCTAAAGCATAAAAGAAACAAAAGTTGGGCATCTTAAAATAACGTGCGGTGCACGGCGACGAATGCAACGCTCCAGGTGTATTAATAGGGGGGCCGCGGACGGACGCCGTACACGAAAACAATCGGAGAGATCAAATCATCGTTCAACGATCGATATAGATTAGAGAAGACGCAAAGTGAGGCGTTATCAGTCTATTTCTGGACGTAGACATACATCTAGAGTTGACGCCGCTTTCAAAACTGGTAATCTATAACCGTGCCGCGTCTATTATTGGACATAACTTGCATCTGTCCACTGCATCTCGGTCGCTTCCTGGTCGAACGCATAACGTATTAAGAATGCTGTAATCCGGGGCTATACTCAAGTATCGTTCGGATGTCCAAACAACAGTTTGTCTTGTGGGTTTTTAGCTAGAGCGTTACCTGTTGAGATGTCGGTGGCTTTACGTCGATGAAGGGGCTGATGACAACGGGTCCGAGACAGTCGGGAAGGGAAGGCGATGCCGGAAGCCAGCATCGGATGCTTCTGATGAACTGGGGCGCAACCCCGATGATCATCGCCAGCGCCATGTTGACCATTTTCGGAGACAAGGAGCGTACTAGCGGACGATGCGGACAGATTGGACTATCTGCACAATCTCGGCGCAAATAACTTGTGCAAACAAAACGCACGACACCGCGTGCCACTGTGTAAGCAAACACCCGTGTCTCCAGTCGCGCTTCCAGAAACAGACTGCAGTTCCAGAGCGCGGGAGACGCGACCGGATGCATCCGCTGGAATAAGAAGAGGCGGACGCAAAGGGGTGACGACCAGAATAATCAGCGCAATTAGAGACGTTTTCAGCGCAGAGTGGACAAGGACAGTCGCAGATTGACGCTAATTGAGAGCAGACAGAACAACAGCATTATCAAATTACAGTAGGATGTAAAAACATCGTTGAAGTGAAAACATTGTAATGATGACGGATCAATTGAGAAGTTCTTCAAGTATACAACACATCTTGTCTCAAATTCTGAAGTCTAGACAGTATTTGACTGCATAAAAAGCAGAAAAAAACATCATAGCAATAAACGGGACTGATGAAGACAGTTCAGATTTAACGAGTCCTCAATTTTGGTGATAAGCGATAGCTGAAGTTCAAAATTTGGGGGTGCTACGGAATATTAAAAAATAAAACAGTATATTTCGCTCATATTATTTAAAATATAATAAATAAGCCGAGGTAAGACTGCACTGAGTCGCAGCGCGACACGGCACTTAGCGGCGAGATCCCCCTCCCCCCGCACCCGATCAATACACATGGCAGGGAGTAAAACTGCCCGTATAGGCACCAACCAGATTAATAAATATAAATTATATTTATATTTTTGAATACATAATCAAAATAAATATTATAAAAATAAAGGGGTGGGTACTGCAGCTCCGCAGTGAATATAGACGAGCCGTCCCTGTTGAGAACGCAGCACAATAAAAGATACCTATGTTTTTTGCAGCATCAGAGCATTCATTAGCTTATTTTTGTCGAGTCATAGCCATAATTGACTCAAAGGGAGATAGTTAACCAGATATTAGAGGGAGGATCCTGCTGGAACCACAATGACTGGACTGAATTAGACCACTGACAAGATGCGTCTCATGAAGTAACTCGGATACCTTCGAGAAGTAATGCCAGAGACGAATTCTTTGAGTGCCAAGAACAGCTTAACCCTTTAACCACTTTAGGTAAAAATTATTTAAATAAGAATGTGTTTAATCAATTTATGGGAATACAGTAGAACCTCGATTATCCGGATTTTCGATTATTCGGATTAGTCAAAATAAACAAAAAAAATACGAATTAGTTTTTTGTGTACGGGCGTCTGATTTTCACATCTGCTGTTCACGTAATGCGTTTAAATGCGTTTTATGCATTTGTTCAAGTTTCAACAAGTCCAGGTTTTTGTCTAATAAATATGGTGTCGGAACGTCAACGATCTCGGATATAAAAAAAGAAAGTGAAAAAGTTTTAATGCTTACTAATGGTTTAATGTCAGAAGATGGAACCTCAGGAGCGTGAAGCGAAAAATCAGCAAAATGAAGAAGTTGAAGAGTGCATTTTATGTGGTTCATACAAAGACGATCATTTGGACAGCCAATATCTGGTCCATTATTGTGTGAAAAGGCAATATTTTTTAATACAAGATTAAATGGAGATTCCCCATTCAAAGCAAGCTCGGGCTGGCTTGAAAGATTCAAAGGACGACATGGTATCAGGGAACTTGAAATTCATGGGGAAAAGCTTTCTGCCGACATACCTTCAGCAAACACTTTCATTGACACATTGAACATTTTTGTGGAGAGGGAAGGATTCGATGAATAATTTATTTATAATGCTGACGAGACCGGTTGGTATTGGAAGAAACTACCTAATAAATCTTTAGCATCAAGACGTGAAAATATTGCAATAGGGTACAAAATTAGTAAAGAACGTGTCACCATAATGGCGTGTGCCAATGCAACAGGCAGACATAGACTTCCATAGGACATAGAAATTATAAAGCTTATCATGAATAACTATTTCTATTCTTATAATAATCTTTTTTTTTTAAAAAGTCGAGATATTTATGAATAATTCATCAATATCTTAAGTTGAAATGCTTGGGGTCTATTTTTCCTTATAAAAATAGACCCCCTTCGGACGACGAGGTTGGTTTCGACGTGAACGTGGCTTGTAGGTAACAGTGGCTTGTAGGTACCAATGGCTTGAAGGTAACAGTGGCTTGTAGGTACCAATGGCTTGTAGGTGACAGTGGCTTGTAGGTAACAGTGGCTTGTAGGTGACAGTGGCTTGTAGGTTAGAGTGGCTTGTAGGTGACAGTGGCTTGTAGGTACCAATGGCTTGTAGGTGACAGTGGCTTGTAGGTGACAGTGACTTGTAAGTAACAGTGGCTTGTAGGTTAGATGTTTGTGAGATGACTGTTTGTCATTTGGGAAATCAAGGAACCCTAGATGCTTTAAAAATATCAATAGTCTTCCTCCGCTTGAATATGATCATCAGAAAAAAGCCTGGATGAATGGTGAAATATTAGTCCAACACATTCTGAAGCTTTTCAGTGTTTAGATTTTACGAAGTGGTTTGAGAACTCAAAGAAGAGGTGATTCAGGACAACTTATATGTTTCAAAGTATTCGCGATTTAGCAGCTTTCCAAAGGAAAGCTAGTCTTTAAGCAAAATCGATAATTGTTTTTTTTTTAATAAAAAATAATTTAATATTGAAGCTATTATTTTATAAAACTGAATAAAAAAAAATATTCATACTGAATATAATCGTCTTTTCCTGTCAATTATGATTTTTTTCGATTATCCGGATTTGTCCTTATCCGGACGTCTGTGTATTCGACACGCGCCAGGCTATACCTCCAATAACACGACTCCAACTTACACGGTCCCGATTTTAGTGTTAGTGGGCGGTTTAACTGTACAAAAGTTTATGACATGTAGGATTTATATTAAAAGAGTTATTCGAGAAAAATCAAAACCTTGGGGTCCCAAATAGACCCCCATCGGCACGGCTTAGTTAAGCAATACGTAGCGAGACACGAATAAATTTTCGAAAAAATTATTACCGAGTTCTTGGAGAGAAACGTGACATTGAAGAAAATAAGGAAGGAGGCAAGAAGTATTATATTGTCTTCTAATGTAAAAAAAACCATCTCCCCCTTTTCATATATGATACAATTTTATTTCAGATATACACGGTGAATTGCTGGGTCTTATATATCGTGTAAATCGAGGGATAGATATGCAGAAGCACCGAGAGTTGATAGATATGCTTTTTAATTCATCCGAGATTCTATATAACTTAGTTCTTTGATCAAATGCTAACGAAATCATTCAAGATGTGTGAAGAAGAATCATGCCAGCAAATATGCGACACTTTAGACTTCAAAACCATTTACAAAGGCCGGCAAGGACAACAAAAAGAAGGCAACTTCCTTCAATATGTCCAGACTGATGTTTCAATGATGCAAGACGATCATACACCGAAAAGTCTTATGATCAATAAGCCTTACTGTTGTCGGAAAAACTGAAGATGACGATGAACCATCTCAGGATAACAAAGATGAGCAAAAAACGTGCGCACTTCCTTATTCTCGAGACAAAGAATTTAGAAGTGACACCGGGGGGATGTTCCACATCACAGAAAGCGACATCAGGGCTGAGCCAACACCAACTGACGTCACTGCCGATCTATTGCATAAGTCTAACGATGCTGTCTAGCGCGAAGACTGCATACTCGATGACGTACGATTACGCATTACATGACGTAGCGTAACGTCACGCATTTCGAGTCGGCAACATGAATATAGATGTTCTCTGGTGCAACGAGTGTTTATCTTAAATATAATAGAAAAAATATACATACATGAATATTTATCGCGCAAAGTTACAACCGAGTGTTAACGAGAGACGCGACGACAATGGACTCGTCGTGCCGAAGAAAAATAATTCTTTTGGCGCGATTTTTTTGTTTCGAAAATTTCAGCGTTACAGACCTTCACCATGGCTGCTGCTCGGCGTCTCTCGGACGACAGAGCGCTTCCAGTTTCACGAATTGTGATAGACGCTGTCTCCTGACGCTGATGATCGAAAACGCTGTGACCCGGTTTCTAAAAACGTGCAGAGTGAAATGGGAAGTGCGGGTATTTTTAAGTGAATCAACTGTTGTCCGGTTACATATATACTTCGTCTGCATTGTAAATCTGTGATTTAGTGGACAAGGAGGTCAGGAGGAAGTGGCGTCCGTCGCCGAAATAATACTATCCCCTCGATTTACTGCAATAATTACTTTACATAAGATCACCACGTGTCTGGGCTTTTATTATGATAGCATCGCATCGGCCACAAATAACTTTGTAGATCAGCTGTCGATAAAACTTGCCAAAAGATCGCATTTATTATTTGATTCCACGCTACACAGTGTTAATAGAATCGGTTCCTAGAAATCACTGGTTCTCAAGTTCTTTAAGGATCTATTTAATAGAAGACGGATGGGCCACTACATTGTAAAAATTGAGTTAATGCTTCGTCCTTTAAACCTTCTAAACCTCCAGAAACCTAAAAATCCGGCTCAGTTGCAAGTATTGCAGAACCACGACAGCTTCTTTCTTCTCTAGCAACGCTTACCACCATTATGTTGGAGAATGGAGACTGGAGAAGGCAATACTTTGATCCACGAATGATGTCCCACTCCCACTCTTTATAAAGAAGTTGAAGTATGGCTGTATTCTTGGCCGTCCATGATATCTTCAACATCCTACGATAGCACTGCCATGCAGAAGAACGAACGACACGTAGCACCGAAGAATCAGTATTGATTTCTAGATCGGTTGGAATAGGTATTTTGTTATTGAAGACCACAATGAGTAAATCACTTAATTCTTCGTCAAGATATTGACGAATGACTAATCGAATACGCTAAATAAAGAAAAAGAACTGAAAGTTGACGATATTTGGGACCAAACTGATGATAATAGACAGCTAAAATGATTTTCGTTAGGATAGCAAACGGATTAGAAGTACGTTTGATTAGATTAAGGACTCATATCTGTCCATAACAGTAGAGATCTAGAATAAAGAAGTAAAGCATCAGTGATACTAGATACATAAAATGTTAAGAATTGCTTAAGCTTAATAAAGAATGACATACGACTGGCCACAATATGCCTGATGAGAGTTCTTAGGTTCTGACAGCTGAAGAATGATCATTTATTCGTGGTTATCCTCTTCAAAGATTAGATATCGATGTATTTTATTAAACCCATCCGTCACGGCGGCTCGAAAACAATGAATTCTTCGTCAATATCTTGACATTTAAAAAAATGGATTATTCTATGAATAAAAATACGATATTTTATCTAATCAATATGACGCGTAAATGACAACGGTATCGGCGATGTCTCGCCGCAGACTGAGCTCTCGCAGCACGTGCTACTCGAACGTTTCAATCGCACTCGGCACATTGTACCGGATGCGAGCGAGATAAAACATCGCGCGCAACAGCAGTGAATATAGTTGTTTTTATTTTTTTTTCGCAATTACAAACAGTAAAGTATTTATTTATATTTATTCTTTAGACTTTTTCAGACAAATACAAAAAGTTTGTAATATGAAGGATTTATATTGAAAGACTTATTTGAGAAAATCAAATAAGTGAGGTAGAAATATTTCAAGAAATATGTAATTTGGTGAAGAATCGTTAGGCGATCCAAGAATTCATCTTTGAGAATTGTGTCTAGATTGAGAGAAGCACAGAATGGAGTTGGTACTAATTCAAATTCTTCTTATCAGCTCAGAGTAATAATATTAGAGTACGTTTTAAAAAGATTTGATATGCTCGCCGATCTCTTTTTTCAAAATAATGAAAAAAGAGATCGGCGAGTTCCCTACCCCGGTTGAGAAACTAAACAGTTCTTCAATTTGGATAAAAATGCTCTGAGATTGTTTTTTAAAAATGTTTTGATGCTTCTTCGTTAAGTAAGCAATTCTTTTCAACCAAGTTTCATTATTAAAACAAGCTACGAGATCATAATTCTCTCGTTCTTCGATATATATAACGTAGTTTCATCTTTTGATTGGTAAAGTTTCCTTTTGATACCCAAGTTACATACAGGAATATAGAAAAAAAAGAACCTTCTCTTAATTATTCATCTCTTGACAACCTTCTTCAGGCAGATGTCAAGAGCACCAGATTTTATGTAATTTACAATTTTGATCATCGAATCTAGTCTAGGAATCATATTGGAAAAACCATAAGCATTGCTTAGAAGAACAAAAAAGGTATTCTTCTTCTCCATAATATCCTTTGTTAGTTAGTTACAAGCTACTATGGAATAGATAATACTTAAAAATCAATATTATTTTTAAAAAAATCTTCTTAACCATCAAATTCATTGCGAAAATAATCGTTATTAATAATAAATAGTAATTCAGTGATTTAATGTCTAATTCTCAATAAAAATTCCAAGAATATGATGCCGAATAACATATAATATTTAGCATTTTCTTAGTACATGTATTGTGGAACCTCTCAGTGACATCTGTGTCACCGAGATAACAATAACTCAACGTAATCTATGATCATAACACAAAACGATGACAATGATGTTATCAAATCAAACAATAATTTTTACAATAATTGACAAAATATTATCGAATACGTGGAATATTTTCCTACGTAAATATTAATTATCACATATTTGCGAATTCAGCAAATTCCGTATTAAAAATATATAATAATATATAAACGGAAATGAGTGATAGGAAATTAAACGTGATAATTGAGCATATGTCGTTCGATTATTAATATTTTCATAGAGAAGCTTTGTATCTTTTATTTCCGATTCATAATCAACTTCGTAAAAATTAGAGTAAAACTGATAAAATACATTTATTTAAATCGACGTTCATATTAGACGGCCTAATACGTTTGTGTAGTTAATCACGACATCCTTGGACGGGTAACCTTCTGGGGAATTACCGGGAAAATGCCATCAACCCACTGTCAAATATATCTTGCATGTTTGCGGAAACACTGATAAAGCCCATATCCCGATTAACATAACACACGATAAAGTATTAAACACGCTACATAACACATATGATACGCTAAACTATGTTACAAATTTTTTCAATATGACAGAAATATTCCGCAACCACAACCAAAATGAATGACATCATAGTCTAATAAAGCACTCACCTCTTTCGCTATTTGATCAAGAGCCTGATCCTCAGCAGACGCCTTGGTCTGAGTTCTCTGACGTCTGCCCGACGTGTCCATTGTTAAGCTTGTTCAAATCTGGCAAAGCACAAAAACAAAAAGCATGTAACCGACCACCGAAAAACGTTAACACAAAGCCATACATAAACATTATATTAAAATACGACCGTTTAATCACAAATTTTATTTAAAAAAAAATTATATTAGTATTCCGATTCTCAATGAAAGCATCAAAAGATGCGTTCGTATATTCACAACTGCTTGCGCTAAACTAACTATATAGAATGTACACAGATTTTATGTGTTATATTTGATATTTAAAGGATGTGCAGCGCTAATCGGTATATATGTAAATTGTCGTGAGATCTGTCGACAGTGTGCATAATTATTATATGACACATTCCCATCTGGTCATAGAGAATGGTCGATGGATCCGATAGCTGCATGTGGTACTAAAAAAAAGGCACATTTCGAAAACAGGTCGAACGAAGCCATTCATTTTCAGGATTATAATGTTGCCAGATTCAAAACGTCATAAGCTTGTGACAAGATATCGTATTTCATGTTTTCGTTTCAGTGCCAGCGGTTATGGGGCTGCGGACCCGCCGAGGGTGCAGCTAGGCGGGGAGCCTCACCTGAGCGGGGCCCGCCGCGCGCCGCCGAGCCCCGCCTGTCGCCGGCCGAGCCGACACTGCTGCCAACCTACGCGCGCTCGCGAACACGCTCGTAACCTCTGCCATTACAGCCATGTTTCTCTTTTAAATACAATGGAACTTCAATCTATCTTTTTTTAAGTGTCCTCAAAAATAATGAATGCATGATTTGATGCACAAAAAATCGCCCTATTCTTAAATACCATTTAACTTGGCGAATTAATTTCTCAATTAGAATTGTAACTTTCTTTATGTATGACATTGAGATTATGAATAAAATATCTCGAAAGCAATCAAGAATAAGTTGTGATCCACATTGAGGTTAAAAAGATTAGTTGGAAGATCATGATTTTTACTATTTACCAGGCCAATCATTTTAAAACACTACAATTAGATCAAATCGTAATTCTTATGATTACATCAATTTACTTTTTACAGATTCTATTTATTTTCATAAAAAATGTACATGTAGAGAGAAAATCACGTTACAGTCCCTTGGAGATAGAGAGTAGAGAGAATTTTTTGACAAATGATCTGTTATCAATAAAAAAAACTATCAATTGGAATGTAACTCCGGGATTATTTAATGATAAACATTAAAAAATTAACCAGTGTCATGGTTTGTCACTGGAGGGAATATTAGTGTGAGAGTCTCATTCACCTTGCATCCACATTCCCCCATCTTTAGAATCTTTATATGGGTGAATGGCACTTTGGAAGCTTTCTGTTATTCCATTCAATGGCGGATTTATATGGATGCTTTGATGCCGGAGCATCAGGTCCCTGATCGTTGGAAGAACTTTACTCATTATTTGAGAGAATTTCGTTTTTTTTCCTTTTCGTGAGCTTCAGTTGTTTGTTTTAGTTATAGTGATAAAATTATAGATGTTTGTGCAGTGTCATCTCAAATTTAATCATCTAGTCTGTATTAAGTGATGGTGAGTAAATTAGTAAATTAGATATTCAGTGAAACTCCTTTTTTGCGTGCCGAGAATTCAAGTTTTCCCGCTATTTACGATCAATTTTTACAATCCCGTTTTATTTAACTCAGTTATAGTGTTTAACCGTTCTGTTATGGCGGCTCGAAATCAATAGCTCTGGCCGATGGGGTATATTTTGTATTAAGTTAATGTATGAAAATAGACACCAAGCATTTTAAGTCATGATATTGAAGAATTCGTCATTGAGGTCAATAGCGTGACGACTCGCCGCGACTGAGCCGTACACGCGATATTTTTTCTCGCTCGCACCCGGTACGGAGCAAATAGAAACGCGTATTGTCGATTTTTTTCCGCAATTGCAGACAATAAAGGTCATTGATTCTTTTTCAGACAAATAAAAAAGGTTTGTGACATTTAGGATTTATATTAAGAGTTATACGAGAAAAATCAAAAACTTGGGCTCCCAAATAGATCCCGTCACAACGGCACAAAACCAACGCCGCTGGCCTATGGGGTCTATTTTTTATGAAAATAGACCCCAAGTATTTCATATCATGATATTGATGAAATTTTCATGAATATCTTGACCTTTACTTTTTTAAAGTTGTAATAGCCGAATAAGCAATTCTTTAACCATCAGTCTGTTACAGTTCCGATGCATGAACAAAAAATAGATTGAGAGCGAGGTCTTTTTTTAATTTGCAGATCCCAGTGCTAGGCTATAATTTCTACAATAAATAGGAATAGCAACGATTGGAGAAGGATTAATATAAATAAATAAATTAAAAACACAATCAATTGAATTTTATTTTTAATCGTTAGAAGTACAAAAATGTATTTCGAATGAAAAAAAAAAAGGAATTAAATTATCCACAGCGAAACGTTGTAAATCAATTTCCACTAACAAACAGTCTTTTAACGTATCATTAAAATTATTTACACTAATCACTCTTTGTTTTGCTCGGTTCTTCTCTGTAGTGCAAAAATATAAACGAGAATATAAACACTCCGACCATCATTGAAAACGAGCTAGCGTAATACGGGTATGCGCTCGGAATGAACCTCTCGTACTGAGTGTGCTCCAACGGCCTCACAGATACCTGCAATACGGAAAAAAGATAATATAATACTTGAATATATATTTTTTAAATTTAAAACGAAGATAATCACCTGCGTTGTACTGAACAAGTGAGTGAATCCGATTCTATCGTAGTCAACTTTGAATTGATATACACCGTACACATCGGGAATCTTGAACTTGGCTTCGTAAACTCCGTTAGGTTTCTTTTTTAACGTCGTCCTGACGAATGGATCGATTCTCACGAATTCCAATTGGATATCACTGGCGTCGAATGACTGCCAGTTTCCGTTCACGAGCCTTTCAATTTCGATTTGATACACCTGTAGAAATAAATCTCGTATTTATCGATGATTTAATTTTAGGATAATCATCCGATTGCCGTAGATATAATTACCACAGTCTCCATTATCGTGTAAGCTGCTGGGGGTTGTTTTTCGCCTTCTTTATTATGACGAACCGATTTTACTCTCAGCTGACCGTGCTCACCGAACACCCATTGAGTGATCGACGTCGCTAAAGCCTTGTTTCCTGATAACGGTGCGGATAATTTCTCGCCCTAACATAAAAATATCGATTATATATTATTATAATATACATTAAAATATCAATATAACTAACCTGAACTTTTTGAACGGGCGACGTGAATGCTTCATCGGAAAAGAAATATAATGAGCCGCAAAAGATGACTCTCGCATTATTCCTAGCTTGCAATCCTGCCATCAAGAGTGTGTTCTTTCCGACAGTGTGGGGATATTCTTTGATAGCTTGATCCGGATTATAGCTATAAGCCGAGCTGTTGGCCCAGAGCAGCGGAAGGACGAGCGAGTTATCCTTATCGGCTATGATACCCGTTCCCTTATACAAGATGGGGGCGAGTCCTTTCTTATTACCGACGATAACGGGAGCGTCGATAAGATTTTCTGACGTCGCAATAATTTTGGTATGCTGTCCTTCGTCGGATGCATCATAACTCAGATGATCAATGACTGCGGATCCTTCTTCGTCGACCTAATATTACGTTAAACATTGGATTAAAACGAATATTTAATAAATTATGTTTTCGTATTACCTCAAATCCGCATTCGGATGCGAGTTCTCGCAATACGTCACCGGCATTAGAGCTGCCTGCGACCAGAACGTTTCCACCATCGTCGATGAATTGAGTGATCCCTTCGATGCTGAGAGATCCGCCAAATTCGAGCACCGAAGGTGCGAATATTATCAAATGCTTATAAAGGTACTCTCCATATTTTGATAAAACTAAATTTTGATCATCGGCTAGCTTATAGGTTACAGTGTAACCGCGATCTGAAATATGCGTTCGACAAGATTAGTAAAACTTCGCAAGAATAGACATCACATCCATTGACAAACGTATACTTTCGTAATATATCAAATGAGTACGTGGAATTAATCATAATCGCTTTCGACGGGAAAATATTTCTTTTTTGGAGAAAATTAACAAAGATTCCATTTAGATTCTAATAGACCTTTGACACTTGATTGCAAATTTTGTAATGAAATAATAAATTAATATCGCGGTTATATCAAGATTTGCTTCTTTCTCAAAGATAATGAATCAGATAGGATGGAATTGGCGTGGCAAAACATGGATGCGGCAAGTTCGCCGGTTCCTCACCCTGAAGCCCTTTGAAGAAGATAGAGTGCGTCTCCTTGATGGCTAGGCTGTCGAGCAGCACTAGCGCTTGCTGAGGCTCGGCTGCGTGGCTCAGCGCCGCGCACAGAAGCAGCAGAGCGCTCCACCACCGGCTCATGGCGGCTGACGTGTCGGAGCCGGCTTAAAGTGTTGCCACTACTCAAATTGATGCCAACATTTATGTGACATTATTATGGTATTTCATAAAAAAACGATCTGTTTTGGTTAATAACAAAAAAAAGGATTCTTCAACACGATAACGCGAGGCCTCATGCTGCAGGACATCTTTTTAGATCGTTAGATTAAAATGTAAAAAGTTTAATAATTTTGGAGAACTGAAAACGCACTTGGAAAAGATTTTCAATGAAAAATCTAAGGACGTTTTTTTAAAGAGAGAATCGAACAACAGCCTATACGCTGGCAAAAAGTGTTAAAAAAGAGAAAAAATATTTTATGGACTAGTGTTTAAGAGTTTTTTTTAATAAATAAATGTTTTTAGTCAGCAAAAAAATTTTAATTACATTTCGGTCCACCTTATATAACATAATATCTGGCTTTATAAGTATAAACAAAAAATATCATTAATAATAATTACCAATATATATTAATAAAACAAAATGAATTCTGTTGATAAATTCAATGAATATTCATTGAGAGCTGAAGTAAATAAGTGTGCAAAAATATAATCAATGATATAATTTTATTATTTTAAATTGAGTTCATGCATTTTGAAAATAAAAAAAAATTAAAATTAATTAAAATAAGCAATTCAGTTGAATATATATATATTTTTGATGCCTCTCATTAATAAAAAAATATAAACGATTTAAAAATATTTTTATTGCGATGATAACATTAGCTAATAATAATCAGTTGTTTATTTGTGCATTCGAAGGCAAAGTAACCCCAGCGAGTTACGGTTGGTAGTGCCGCGGGCGGAGCGTGGTGCTGTCAGCGAGGATGTCGTGGTGGGTGGCGGTGGGCTGCGGCCTGCTGCTGCAGCTGGCGGGCGCAGGCGGCCGCGGAGCCCTATGGCGCCTGGAGCCCCGCCACGCGCGCATACACCAGGTACTTCGCGACGCAGCCACGACCAACAATTCACTAAATTTTTGTCATATTTATTCTCCTGTCATTATTCACAATATAAACTAATCAAACGTCAATACATTATAGTTTGATTATATATTGTTGTTCATTGATATTAACCATCATTCACAATAAACGAAATCAACATGACATAATTCTATTTCAATGAAAACATATATATCGGCTCTCTCATACTAGATTCTTATTGAATATATATATATTAGCATAACCAGTAATCCGTATAAACTTTATTCATTTCTACAGTATCTGTATGTTGTTGTTTTTTTATTAGGTTATTGAGAGTGTCGAAGGCCAGCGAGTCACCGAGGAAGATGCCATATTTAATATAATAACGTCCACTGTTCATTTCGGACAGACGTGGACGAAACAAGGTTACGATTTGTATTGTGCCGATTGTCAAATGACGGATCAACAAAAGAATTTTCAAAACGCGTAAGTATGCATCAATTCTATTGGAAAATTTATTCAATATTTATAAAAACAATACGTTAAAATATTATGTTGGATGTTAAATTACTTATATTCTAATCCGACGAATAATTTTTTATCGAGTAATATAATTTCTAAATAAATAACGGTTATATAATACAAATTTTGTGATATTTTTCTTATCGTCGTAACTAATCTACATATTATGAAACGGCTGCATTATTCATATTTTCATCTGCGTACGTTTTGAGATATTGTTTTAACCTCTCTTATCATTTAAATTAGTTATCGCTTGTGGTTATTTATATATTTAAATGTAAA
This sequence comes from Philopotamus ludificatus, assembly GCA_022495035.1. Classification (NCBI taxonomy): domain Eukaryota; kingdom Metazoa; phylum Arthropoda; class Insecta; order Trichoptera; family Philopotamidae; genus Philopotamus; species Philopotamus ludificatus. Next base: position 54,113 of record JAGXCT010035135.1, read on the forward strand.
ACAGTTTTTTTTATGTATTTTTATTTTGCAGATCTGGTCTAGAGCAAAACGAGCAATTTGACGCTATCGCCAACGAAGAGTCACAATCGGATGGGATAGACGATGAATTTCTCGACTGCGGAAAGGCTGTAAATTTCACGTACTACGACAATTTAGTCGGCGTCGCGAGAAGACACAGACATCCGAACGTGCCCGAGCCACAAGTAATTTTTAAGATTTACGCCACTAAAACCATACTTACATAACGATCCATAAGTAGAATATATTGATTTTATTGCATGTCGTAGTTATATCCTGTTTTTTTTTATTAAAAACATCATAATAAATCCACTTAATATATAATTGAAACTTTGTCTGTAGGTTGCGCTCATATTTTCAAAAAAGAAAAATTACAAGAACGGGGGTACGTTCACCGACTTGGATGTAAATGCACTTGAAAGACGACTCAAAAAGGCAAAGCGCGAAAAACCCAAGTCGGTGCAATTATACAATCAAATCGGAAACTTTTGGCGTATTAAGGGAGACACTCGTCAGTCCATAGAATGCTTCCGTCGTGCATTAGCCGTATCTCCTCATAATGCAGAGGTGACTTTCCGTTGTTGCATGGCTTTAATCTTTACACGTTTGCTGTAACACATTAATATATCGTCGTTTATACGCGTCGATTCTAACATTTTGACGAGATTTGTAAATATATTTTCAGGTGCTGCTCAATTTGGGCCGAGTGTTGTTCACGCTGCAGTATTTGGACGATGCCATTTATCTGACGCGACGATCGCTGGAGGTTCAGCCTCCGGATCGAAGCGCGTGGCAACAGTACTTTACGTTGGGGGAGATTTTTAAGGCGTACGGCCACTATCAGGAAGCGTCGTTGCATCTCAGGCACGCATTGGAATTAAGGCCGGATTTCGAACCGGCCATAGCGGCCCTGCGCGAAATCGATAGCATACCTGAAGCGACGATACACGTTTACACTCTCATCATAATAATTTGCCTGGTAAGTGATAATTCCATCTATAAAAATTATCTTTGTTCGATCGTATGGGTATTGCCAAAAACACGTTGGTATGTACACTCTAGTATGTTTGTTGATTAGCATGGCACTCGAAGGTGTAGTATGAGACTTCGGCATGGAAACATCTGGTAAATCGGTGCAGCTTCTTGCCTATATGGACATTGTGGCCAGATCTCGGGCGGCTCTCAAGGATGCATACCAGCGAATAATGAGAGCGGCAATCGGCATGGAACTAACATGGAACTAACATGGATCAACGAGACCAATACAAAATACATATGCCAAGGACGAATCGATGAGTACAGCTTCAAGGCCGTTCAGAAATTAACATATCTCGGCTTATTTATTACTAACAACAATGAAATCAATTTGAAAGTACTAAGAAGAACCATGCTGGTAAACCTGTGCTACTTTGGACTTCAAACGCATCTACGATCAAGATTCCTCTCAAAGAAGACTAGCTCTACATGATCCTCATCAGGCCTGTCCTAGCATACAGATCTGAATGTTGGACTTTGACAAAACAAGATGAGCGACAACTGGGTATCTTGGAGGAGAATTCTGAGATGGATATTTGTGACCGTATTCGACGTCGTGGAGCTGTCCCGACTATACAAGGACATACCGGTCGTCCTCAGATTGGCCAGACTCACGTATCAATGATGCGGGGCAGTCAGCCACCGAAAAGGCTTATGGTTAGCAAGCCTTCCTGTCCTTGGAGGAAAAAAAGAGCGAGGCTGAGATGGTACAGAGGGACACTGCATCATTGAAACTTACCGGAAGACAGAGCGACGTGGCGGAAGACCGGATAAAATGGAGAAGGATGTTGGATGAGGCCAGGGGTCTACAATATGGCTGTTGCGTCTATGATGGTGATGATTTACTTTGGAACAAGAGTAGGTTTAGAATTTTATTTTCATTGCTGGATGAAATAGGTTGCGAGAGGCCTAAATCAGGCCTTAACGACGTTCTATGAGATTTGGTGGAGATGAATCCAGGTCAGGTTTTCATTGCGAAATATATTAGGGATACCCATAAGTAATGTCGTTTTTTTTCAATGAAATTCAACATAATTTTTCTTATACATTCTTTAACTTTTCTTATACAAAATAATTCCCCATATTATCTATAACCTTATGCCACTTTTCTTTAAAATCATCCATGCCCTTCTTGTAAAACTCTGGGGGTTTTGACTGAAAATAGTTTGAAAGGGCTGTATTCACCTCTTTTAAGGAATTGAAATTTTGATCTCTTAGAAAATGTTCCATAGAACGAAATAAGTAAAAATCAGATGGTTGCAACAGGGTGATCCATCCGAGATCCTGAATTTTTTCACAAGTCAATTTCGCAACATGAGGTCATGAATGAATGCGTGTGAGACCCAAACACCTTTTTGAATCTTTCCCAACTTCTTTAGGATCCTCTAAGTACTGGACCAGGATGTACCGATCATTTCCGATAATTTTTCAATGGTCAGCATCCGCGTGGACCTCTTCGAGGCTTGCACAAGAGAAACGTATAACACGTCCTTACTGCCTAACAGACTGAAGGAGACTATTTTAAAGATGGCGCATCAAAAAAACGACATTACTTATGGGTACCTAACGAAACTAAAATATAGATAACGACTACGAACCTGTATGTTTATCTGTGCTAATAAATATATCATATTCAACTATAGATGATTTTTAATTTTTTTTTAGGTGATGGGCGTGCTTCTGGTGATTCTCTCGTCGGTGGATTCGGGCGTGGAGGCCGAAGAGCACAAGATGCAGCGTCACTTTAATCGCGCAATGGCGATGAGATCGTTGCGGAGCATGGCCATTCCACAGTCGAGAGCGCTCCGCTCGAAGAAAGGCGGCCCATAAACGTGTTTATACGATCTCGGAAAAAATATTAAATAAGCGCACTTCTTTGCTACTTGTCTCTATACATATTATGACTGATGCGTGTTTAATATTTAGTTTTTATCTATTTATGTTGTGTTCAGTGTTAGATTGTCATTACTCGAATGACACGCGACGCGCGACGTAAAACATTGCGCATTCTATTTTGTAAATAAACGTTTCCTTTTTGATATATATATTTTTTTTGGTATGCGTCAGTACCGAATTTTTTTCTTGTGAACTATGTTCACTCATATATTTTTCTTTTCTTCTTAATTGTCGCCCGCATCTTTTTAATTTATAACTCTGACATGAAATGTTTGATCGTAATGTTGTAATTTTGTAACGTTATACCGTTCTATTCATGTGGTTTTTTTTTTTTTAATCGATTTGATTGTGAATCAAGTAGCAATATGCAATCCATGACACTGTTGACGTTTTTGTGCAAATTTAAGATCAAAACACAGTCTCGGCTCGATTGAATCCTGTCGCAGAGGAATATACGACAGAGCTACAATTGAATCGGCTACCGTTATGCCTTGCGACTATCCGATTTTTGATATTTTTTTCAGTTGAAAATTGTATATACTTGTCAATTATTGTGAAAATTTGTGATCTTCAAAAACCGCAACTCGAATATATTAATTTTAGACTCTTTAAAAATATGTTTTTATAGAATAGCTAGTTGATTTTGTCCATAGTTTATTTAATTGGATCATATGTAGCGGCCGTATCCAATATTGTTGTGAACCACCGTTTCGAATATATATGGAGGTTTTTTTTTTTTAAATAATATCCAAATGTAAAAGTTGTTCCGAATGGTTTTTAGATTTTTTTTTATTATTTTTTTAAATACATAGTGATTTGGGCGATTCAATGCGTAAAATTTTCGAATACAATAAGAAACCCGATGTATAACGTTCTGATTTTTTTTTAGAGTTATACATTCATTCGTCGCCAAAAAAAGTATCGTTTTTACTCGTATCGTCTCTTTATGATTTTCCGAACAAATTAAATCGTCCAACACCCTTATACATTTTATCGGATCTGCCTTTACGTCACTCCATCTTCCGATAAGTTTTAACGATGCAGTGTCCCTCTGTACACAGTCCAACCATCTCAGCCTTGGTCTTCCTTTCCATAAACCCTTTCGGCGGTTGACTACCGCATCCTCGACACGTGACCGACCCACCGGAGTCTGGCCAATCTGACGACAGCTGTGACCGGTATATCCTTGTATATTCGGTACAGCTCCTCGTGTCTTCGAATACTCCATTCCCTGTTGTCGAATGCGGCTCAAAATATTCATCTCAGAATTCTCCTCTCCAGGATGTCCAGTTGTCGCTCATCTTGTTTAGTCAAAGTCCAACATTCCGATCCATATGTTAGGACGGACTTGATGAGGGTTTTGTAGAGTTTGACTTTGGTTTACTTTGAGTGGAATCTCATCTCGATCGTAGATGCTTTGAAGTCCAAAGTAGCACCGGTTTGCCAGGATGGTTCTTCTTCGTACTTCCAAAAATTGGTTTCATTGTTATTTGTAATAAGTGAGCCGAGATATGTGAATTCCTGGATGGCTTCGAAGCTGTACTCTTTGCGTATGGGCATGTATTTTGTCTTGGTCTGGTGGATCCTTAGTCCCATGCCAATTCCCGTCCGAGATCTGGTCACAATGTCTATGTCGTCCCCATGGCCAAGAAGCTGCACCGATTTATTAGGAATGGTGCCAGTTTTTTCCACCCCGGAGTCTCTTATTACACCTTCGTGTACTATATTAAACAACAAACATGCTAGAGCGTCACCGTCTCAAACCGTTTTTTGGGTAGTTAAGAGATATCGCACCCTGGAATTAATTTAAGAATAGGATTTTTGGCATCTCGTAGTAAAGAACTCAATTAATAAACACTAGCAATATCCCGCTGAGCGATGTCGGATATAACTTTGTTGCTGGAAGAATAAGGAAAATGGGTCTCATTATATATCGTATTCATCGGAGACGATAACTCTGCCGATCTTTCGAGCTACGATTTCCATGTTTCTCGGCTCGTTTTAAGTCATTTTCGATTAAATACGGTTATATTTCTGCAGTACGGGATGAAAATCTCGATAAAATGTTTTGCTGCATGAGCGCTTGATCTTTAATGGCTATTGTCACGCCGGTGTGACAACTGTTTTTTTGATTGATTTGTATATGATGCTGCGTTATTGTCGCAATTTAAATAAATAAATAGTCGAAGACAGTTTAATTTATGGAAAACGTAAACATTATACGAAAATAATACTTTTTTTGGCGACGGCGATATATATCGGATATTTATTATTAACTGTAAAACGAATATAGTTATTATATTACACAAGTGTTTGAACAATTAAATTTAGACTGAATTATGTAGTAATTTATAAGTTTATAAATAGCAGCGGTTGTATTATCATGGAGCGCCCGAATTTATTATATTATTGTTGAATGCGAGCACAATTTTGTCAATTTTATTATGCACAACGTTTCTGTATAATTATTTGTTATCCGTACGCTACTTAAAAATCGCACAGATTCAGTTTGGCGTAAAACTTTATACGAGTTTTAGCTATATAAATGTTTTTTTTATTTTATATATATATAGACGAGGTTCCGAATCTGATTCGCCAGTAATACAAATGTCCACATTGAATGAACCTAGTTCAAAAACTATGTAAACTCGAGAGTACTTATAAATATATATATATATATATATATATAAAGCCCCATCCCCCGACGTCACTTAAAGTGTCGTAATTTGTTTTTAACGGCACAAAATATGTAATAGATTTCCCCGTCAGTGTCTAATTGTTGTCATTACCGCCATATTGATTTGTTATGCACAATTTCATTTAAATAACGATGATCCTATAAGATATTCTAGTCATAAATATGCAATTGAATTGTAAATTAAAGTTGTTGCAGTGAATGACGTCACGATGATCGAATGTGTATAATTAAGTACAAAATGAATACTCAAGATTATTTTTTTGTTTGTTTATTTATCCACTTATCGTTTTTTTTTATTTTGATTCTGTAACCGTTTTGACAATGTGACACTGAAATTTGTTTTTATAGATTTAACCGAGCTTTATACGCTTTTAAGATTAAATCACTTAAAACTTTGTAATCTTGTTATTTATAACTAAGTGTTTAGTGTAAACGTATTACTTAAAAGTTGTGAATGGAGAATTTAAAATCCGTAGCAAAGTGTAGAGAACAAGTGAAAAAAAAATTGTTTAGTGGAAATCGTAAAGGTTGATAATGTACCTGTTATATTTTTTTTTTTGCTATTTTTGTCTTTTGTCCTTATTTTTGACTATATTTATTAAAAATCAAATGTTGCAAAAATGTATGAACGTATTTTATTTTTTATTTGTATACGAATCCTACGATTTTATACACAGCGGAATCTTGTTTTAGCCGCTAGCCGATCTAACGATTCCTACCTTATCTCCGCTATGGCTACAAACGCACCAACAACGTTGTTTTAGAATGCTCTCTGTGAACATCTCCTTAAAATTAGTTTACGGTCATATCATTGCGTACGTCAAAGATATTACTTTGGTTGTCGAGGCTGATTCTCGAGTCTTGCTGGAGAGCAAAGCCGATATCGCTCTTAAAGTCATTTCAGAAAGGGGTCAACCTTCTCTTGGTCTTTTGTACCCAGGATGACGCTGTGTCAGACCGGTCCGACACAGTTCCATCCCTTGCCATCCACCCACATCGCATATACCGGCTTGGGGCCGTTTCAATCGGTGCAACAAAAGCAGTTTATTTCTTGAAACGCATGATGTTAAAATATAATGCTAGTCTTTTTTAAGAAAGAGGAGAAGGGAGAGGGAAAGTAGCTTTGCACAACTCTCCGATAGTCGATCCAAGCGAACAAATGCCCTGTAGCAAATTACACTGCTGACCAGATTCCTGTGTCCGATAGGGCCCTCTACCGGAAGACCCGTTGGGGAAATGCCAGACAGTATAGAGTAAATCGTGGCGCGCAGCGTCCAGGTAAGGACAGGACCACAGAATGTGGCTGTAATCCTGACAGACGTGCCCACACCAGCAATGTGGAGATGCTACAAGGTTAAACTCTTTAACCTTGAAATTACTTACAGTGAAGCCAGTCAAGGAATTGGCCGAGCCAGTCTAGGAAGAACCAGCTGCAGTTAGTGGCTCTGATATTGCGAAAGAGAGATAGGTGGTCAGCTGGGAGAATCCCACCTCCTCCTGCCACTGATCAAGAGCCGATTTGGTGTGATTTTAAAAGTTGCCACAGATTTAAGCCCACCGATTGGGCAAATGTAGTGGCGCCCGGCGACTAACAGGACTGTTGTTTTAAAGAAAGCAAAATCTGGTGACCCCTCAGCTGGATTTAAAGGTCGAGCGGAAGGGCGCCAGCAATAATTAACAATTGAAGCCGTTGAAGAAGTGCGATAGCCTTGTGAGTGAGATGCAAGGAGGGCCCGACAAAGAGGATTCTAGTAATATTTGTCAGCGAACAGCGGTCGTGGCATCCAACAAGTACCCTACAATCCACAGAAGATGGAATTATAGGCAAATACTTTTGCGGTGCCCGACACACCGCCATCGCCATTAGGCGATCACGAGAAATCACGGTAAAGCGGCACTAGCACCTCTGCATGTAACAAAAAGTGACCGTGTTCATCCAGCAATACACCCGGGTAGTGTACTGATGGAGACATTCGAACCTTCTTGTTGACTGCAGGCAAAATGGGCAGGAAGGACTTCGATGAGGAGGATTGTCTCAGTCTTGTTTTGGGCGAATGAAAGCCAATTGGTGTGCAAATGGCTCAGTGCGATATGAGCTTGCTCCAGCAAGACTCGAAAGCCAGCCTCGACAGCCAAGGTAATATCATCGGCATACGCAATAATGTGAGTCCGGTGGTAAACTATTTTTAGTAGGTCGTCACAGAGGACATTCCACAACAATGGTCCCAACACAGACCCTTGCGGGCACCCAATTGAAGTTGGGCGACGATCGCTCCAAACAAGACTGAGGCAATCCTCCTCATGGGTCGACTCAGTCCTTCACATCCTTCCCATTTTTTATTTAATAATAAGGTCGTTTGAATATCTCCATCGTTCTACTACCTGGGTATATTGCTGAATGAACATGCTAATTTTTTGTTACATGCGATAGGCGCGGTTGACAGCCAAAGCCGTGTTTTACCGCATTTCTCTTGGGAAAACCTAGTCACGCGTCCACGAATCCGCTCTTGATAAGTGGCAGGAGAGGTGGGATTTCTCCCCCAAAGGATGGACTACCTATCTCTTCTTTCCTGATATCAGAGCTGTGTCACTCTGGTGTGACAACTGTCAATTCATCACAGAAGCTGGAGATTGGGACGTGTTGGATAGGAATGGGAAGGAAACATCTAGAACCCACAAGTTTCGTAAGCATATTTCTTATAGCGGTTAAAGTGATCTGCCAAAAATAATAATGAGGCATTCGGGAATGGGGACATTTATTTTTATCATACCACTTGCGTAGAATTATATCAAACACGCTGAAATTGGACTCGTATTTAGCGGTGTTTAGCCTCATGAACGTGTGAATCTCATTTTTAGCATAATTGGATGGAGTTGATGCTAGTTCCGAAAATGTACGCTACATCGACTCGCTTTTCTCCTGGATTTCTTTCAAAATGCTTAACCCATCCGTCATGGCGGCTCGAAAACAACAGCATCATCCGAAGGGGGTCTCTTAGGGTGCGTTTCCGAACCCCCGCGCCGTCGACACGATGAGCGACGGCAAATGAACCCTACCTACATTGCGTGTAGCTTCAAGTGCGCACTTAAAAGTAACAATTACACGCAATGTAGGTGGCGATCATTTGCCGTCGCTCATTGCGTCTTGCGAGTTCGGAAACGCACCTTTAGGTTTTAAAATGGATTATTCTAAGAATAGTCTCATAATTTGATAAATATTTTGGATTTTTCAACTGATCAACGTAAATGACAATGCTTGCGGTGATGTCTCGTTGCAGACTGAGCTCTCGTAGTATGTGTCACTCACACTCGGCACATCGTACCGGATAGTGGCTAGGTTAATATGGTCTCAAAAATGTAATAATAAAATAGAGCGAAGTTTAGCAGACAGTTGTATTTCTGCATTACGGGATGAAAACCTCGATAAAATGTTATGCTGCATGAGCGTTTGACCCTTAACCACTTCGTGCTCGCTCACGCGTATATGCGTCAAGCAGAAACGTTCAATTTCCGCGCTCACGCTGCAATTTAAATAGTCAAGAACAGTTTAATTTATGGAAAACGTAGAAAATACACAAAAATTATTAAACACGACAATATATATTTTATTTTCCAATCTGCAGCAACGTCGTTATATCTTTCACTCAGTCACAACAATCCAGCATCCCGTTTTATACAGTCAAGCCACCTTGGCTCTTGTATTCTTTTCTATTGGGAAGGAGAAAGAAGCTCGTTGACTTCATACAATTGATACTACTCTTCGTTATATCTTTTTCTCCAAGAAATCCATTTACAGCTCATCAAGCTTCCTTCATTCAGACTCGTATATCTCTCCGAAGGTTCGATGTAGTATATATTCATTGGCGACTGATGAATTCGAAGCTGTACGTGGTCCATACATTTTGCCTTATTAATTTTCTTTACCCGATTTAAGTCATTCACTAAAAATAATGTTGTATTCTTTGTCAGTTTCGTGATATCTTACACTTACACAAATTATTTAACATACTGTCACACCCATGTGACAACGTCACTGCACGTTTTAACGACACATGCCGAAAGCTTTGTTTACGGATTAGTCCTTTCGTTATATTCTTGACATACACTAATGTGGGGAGAAATAAAAATAAAAAAAAACTCAAATCAAATTAAACAACCTAATATTTTAAAAACATTTTAATTACAAAATTAATATTAATCTTTTTTAATAAAATAAATCGTCAACATTTCAAAGACAAGCTGTATATTTTCATAGGAGCATCGTTACGATGTTAAGGTTGAGTGATGATAGAGGTACATTCGCATTTAAAAAGTTATGTATTATAAATATTTTATTTAAGTTCATACGATGACATAGATTTCGATCGACATTACATTGCGTGTATTCATGACGATTCACCGTGGTGTTAATAACAAAAAACGAAACACATTGAGAGTATGTCAATCCATTGGATGTCGCATCTTCAATTGTCTGAAGTTCCTCAAAAATATACACGAATATAATAATTAATTGATATCGTTATTAAAGCACTTTCAATTTTATATATATATATATATTAATATATACTTATGTTGTGAACGAAAACTTTTGCAAATGAAAACTATGTATCAAGCACTCGAGTGTTTTGTAATAATATGAAATGTGCATTCGTTATGAACACAGATTCAACTTAGACCGTGTCGTGGATGCCCAGGCGGAATATGTCGTGTTGGAGGAAGAACGATTCTCCGAGGGGCTTCAGGACAAACACCTGACAGTAGGGATGCGGGGGATCTTCATCACACTGAAAGAAAACACATAATAAAGCATACGTTTATAATCGGCGACGGATCAAAAGCGAATATCTTCATGTTAGGAAAGGAATGCGTGCAATTATACTAAATATACACTTTGCCGTCTAATCGGAATCTAGCAATACTAAACAGAGCTTCGAACCGGAACTAAACCGTAAAAAAAAATCGGTATATTTCGGTTCGGTTCAAATACGTTGACACAATCTAAGTATTTTATAAAAAAATTCGAGCTATTTCGGAGCTGAACCGAAAAAAAAAAGTTATTTTTGAATTGAACCGGACCGAAAAAATTACGGTTCGAAGCCCTGATATCAAATAATAGATCAAAACGGAAAGAAAAAATTAATAAATAGGGCGTAACATTAGTATAAACCGTTACCGAGCCAAATTGTGCTATTATCGCAAAAAAAATAATATAATTTTAATTGGGTAATTATGGGATTAGTAAATTAATATATTATATACAACGTATGACCAAAAAATAGGTGGAATTTTTGTCACAATATTTGTGTCGTGTTACTTGAAATTGATTTCTAAATCAAAAAAAATCGAAAACCAGAGCTGAACCGGAAAAAAAATATCGTTTACCTTGGTTCAGTACATGTTAAAAAATGCGTATCAATGATTTGAATAATAATCAGACGGCGCTGAACCGAAAACCGGAAAAAAAATACCGATATATTATTTTTATTGAACCGAAACGAAAAAATTACGGTTTTAAGCACCAAAAAATCATATTAAATGATAACGTTATGCCAACATTGATCAGATGAAGACGGAATCGCTGACGTCGTATTAAAAATTGCGTTTCCGAAGTGCTTCGAAGAACAAAAGACTAAATTTACGCATATTTTTATTATCAAATCTCGTATTTATATATAAATTATATGACTTTTGATAAAGATTGAAGGTGCAACAACGTTAAATCATCAAATATTAACCAAAAAACACGATTCTCCTTTGAAAACTTTCGATGTATCATCGACGACAGTTCATTTAAAATGATTTTCTATGAAATTCTTCATACGTCGTATCATACATTCGTTGAAATGAATAATCAATCAAATAATTATGTCGTTAATAGCAATAGACTAAAAAAAAATGTCATATTCATCGATTATTGAGAATAATATCCGAATCCGTAACATTCGGAATTAAATTCGTTGAAAATTGGTTAGATCTGGATATTATTCTCACACCCTCAATTATATAAAAATAAAATGAACGATATTAACCGGTCGAAGAAGCCATTTCCGAAAGAAAAAAAAATTAAAAATTAATTTTAAAGAAAAAAAAAAAAACAATCAATCCCGTGTGCCAGAAATGTGAGAATGATAGCGGAATGGAAGGGTTTAAGCCACAACATATATCTTTTAATAACACTATGTACAGAAAGGGATGCGTTAATAATAGCATTAAAATTAATACAAACACATGCCGTCGCTTTCTTATTAATTATTAATTTGGGATAAAATAATGAAGCATAAATTGTGATTAACCAGATATGTATAAGTTTTTGGTTATAGAATGGCGTAAAAAAAAATGTGACATTTGTCAGAAAAAAAAATGATAAAAACAACGAATTAGTATCGTTGGGCGTGCTCTACAGTCAAAGCTCTACAAACAGCGAGCGATATAATCAATTTTGCCATCTTACACATTGGAGAAATTCGATATGGCGGATCGGCGTCGAGCTATAGACTATCGTGGAGGGCGAGCCTGAACACGTCGTGCTGGCAGTAGAAGGAATTTCCTATCGGCTTCAGGACAAATGTTTGAATGTAGGCGTGCGGTTGATCTTCATCTGTCTAATACCAAAGCATTCATTCATTCTCCGATTTAGAATTATATTTTAAAATTATATGAATAACCTAAATTCGTCAATATATATATATACGAATAATATATATAATTCTGCAAATAAGTACAACAATTAACGCTTTGATGATCCGATCTCGTCGGTATAGAAATTTCAGTGATTGAACGTGAACGGTACGATATTTACCTGCAGCCTGCCGAGGACATTTATTAGTACGCCCCCATCGAACATTGGTTGAGAATCTATTGCAGTAATTATTCTATTTATTTTTTGAAAAGTTAATCCCTGAAAAATATTAAACGTATTAATCTGAACTTTGCGCAGAGCTATCGGAATCGATGTAAATAAGAGAGTAAATACTCACACTTAATTTTTCCATAATTTTAATAGAGCCTTGTATCGCTTGCCCTTCGAAGGTCATGAATGATGTTTCGACCTGCAACAGAAAACGCGGGTTAAAGCGGGATAAAGTTGGAAGGGCGCAGGGGACTCACGTTGTACATATTGACGAGCTGCGGCCGCTGTGCGGGGTCATCGAATAGGGCATAGTACTGGGCCACGAAGCCCTTGCCGATATCCTCATAGTTGGGGTTGAGCGCCATCGTCATATCGGCGCTTGATTCCACCCGGCGACGCTGCCCACGCTGGCAACACTGCCAGCTCCCACCGACCATAGACAAGACCACGACATTTAAAAGACTCAACGATTTTTCTAGAAAACAAATTAATTTTCGGCTTTATTTTCCAATAAAATAAATACACGTACCCAGAAAAGAATATACATAAAAAATCATTCTGAATCATATATTGCATAAAAATATGTTTTATTAATAAATTCGTTGACTTTTGTCATCATTCAAGAATAAAAAGCGTTTTTATATAAATATTTCCAATAAAAATAATACAAATTCATTTTGAATCCAATAAATTTCAATTAACGTTCAAAACAATTATAAATGCGATTATGCATTGTTGAGGTTATGTTATATTGTTTTAATAATAGTATAATGAAAATCATATTTTGATCCCAAATGATAGCTTTAGATTTATTATTACCCGAACTATATTAATAAGATCAAAAAAATACATCATATTATTTTATATAAAAATGTAATTATATTATGATTATTTAATATTAATCTTCATTATTAATCAATAAATATATTCCAGTAATAATTATTAACGTGCGTGATCAATTTGTAAATAAAATTCAAATTGGTACTGTGCAATATAAGTAATATTGTTAATGCTCATATTATTTTAGCTTGAGATCGACATCTTTCAAACTTACTGCCGCTCAACCGTCGCCGTCATCCGCGATCAACAGGCGGTCTTACATTCCATGACACTCTCGAATTAAACTTATAAAGTGTAAGTTAATGCATTATGATTAAATACACGTTTTTTATTCGTTATTATTTCATTTAAACAGTTTTTGTTGACATGTTAATATTTTAGATGGCTATCGATAACGACAGTGATGTTATCGATACAGTTCAGGTGGCCCTGCGCATCAGGCCGCTTGTCGAATCGGAAATTTCTCGCGGCTGTGAAGTTTGTTTGGACACTATTCCGAACGAACCCCAAGTTCAAGTGAAGGGTCTGGCTTTTACGTATAACTATGTTTTCCCTCCGGAGATTAGTCAAGAAAAATTTTACAACGACTCTATTAAAGGAATGGTGAAGAGACTTTACAAAGGTTTGCCAATGTTAATTCATAATAACTGCACAATTCTTACGAAATATTTACTAATTGTCGTTTTTAGGATACAACGTTACAATTTTAGCATACGGACAAACCGGTTCCGGTAAAACTTTTTCCATGGGAACGTGTTACGCCCAAAATCAGTCCGACTTTTACGAGGCCGGCGTAATACCCAGAGCCGTGGCGGATATATTCGAATTCACCAATGAAAACTCCAATAAATACGATTTTAAAATTAGCGTTTCATTCATGGAATTGTATCAAGAGCAATTATATGATTTACTCTCACCACAATCTCGCGATAAGAGTGTAATTGACATTCGGGAAGATACTAAGGGAATAGTTTTACCCGGTATAAAAATTGCTTATATTTTATAATTATTGCTTTTCAATGATTTAATGTTTATTTTTTGTTGAAATAGGATTGACGGAAACAAAAGTTGCAAACGCGGAAGAAACTATGTCTTGTTTGGTTCGCGGTTCCGAGGGTCGTGCGACTGGAGCAACTGCTATGAATCTTAAATCGAGTAGGAGTCACGCTATATTCACGATTCATATACAGAAAGAATCCAAGGAAGACAGGTGCATATTCTTTATCTAAAAAATAATATTTTTCAATGGTTTTTTAATCTTTAAATCTTTATAGAAATCAATCTACTTTGTCTAAATTTCATTTGGTGGATTTGGCGGGTTCTGAACGCTCGAAAAAGACCAAGGCTACCGGAAACCGTTTTAAAGAAGGCGTTAAAATTAATCAGGGGTTACTTGCTCTCGGAAATGTCATATCAGCTTTAGGTGATGGAAATAAAGGATTTGTTTGTTATAGAGATAGTAAATTGACACGATTACTTCAAGGTTAGTTTATAAAAACGAGGTTTTATTTATGATTTGAATATTAATTTGATGATAAATCAATTCAGATTCATTGGGAGGAAATTCGATGACTCTAATGATTGCCTGCGTTAGTCCCGCTGATTATAATTTAGATGAAACTGTTAGCACTCTGAGATACGCCGATCGTGCTAGACGCATACATAATAAGCCAGTTGTGAACCAGGATGCCAAATCCGCGGAAATTATCAGGTATACTTCGACTAAAATAAAAATATCGTTTCATCGCAATGAATTCTAATCGTAATTTATATTATTTAGATTGAATAATACGATACAACAACTTCGTCTGCAAATACTCAACAGCGGACACGTGATACCTGAAGACTATACCAAAATGAAGGAACAACTCGAAGAAGAAAAATATAAATACATCACGTTGAATCAAAAATATTTGGATGTTATCGCTAAAAATAAAAATTTAACAAATTTATTGCAAAAATCTATATACGATAACACGAATATGGTCGAGCGTGCATTGCTCGCGGAAAACGCTAAAGATAATATCGAAAGAAAATTGACGGAATTGACTGAAGAATGTGACAACACCATTGAAACTTTTAAATTGAACATCGACAAAAACGATAAATCGAAATCAAATGAAGAAATGTTGGAGTCTTTCTCTAAAATTAAATCAAAAATATTGAGCGTTCAAACCGAACAAAAAAGTTGCAGTCAAATCATATTGGAACTTAGCAACGAAGAGCTGGAAACAAATTACGATAATACGTCTCCGCGCGAAAAGAACGGAGTCTCAGCCTTAAATCTTGACGAGAGTGAAATCAACGACAAGGAGGAAGCTCACGCATTGGCTCAAGTATAAACTTATCCAATAATTTAAGAAACAAATCCATTATTTGTCATCCTCTTTTAAATTTATACTTAAATATTAACACGTATCATGCCGTGTCAGTCACCGGTGCCGGACATTGATTTTTATCGGTGACTGATAGTTATTAATTTGAAGAAATAGTCTGTTTTTGCATAAAATACAAAGAATTTTTTTTTAAAAAAATATTCAAATGAATTATTTTAAAAAATAGGATAAATAACAAAATATGTATATTTTTGTAGCTAAAAAAAATATTGTGCTAATTTAGAAGAATAGATGGATTATTTTACATATATTTACATGTGGTTTTAGGTCAAAAAAGAACTCAAAAACGTTGTTTGAAACGACCTAATATATTGTATAAGATGTATCAAATTTTTTTTTACTATTTTAGGTAGCTAAGAATGACGAACTTAAAAATTTGATAAAGTCCATTGCGGATAAAATGAATTTGGCCGATAAATTATCGGCCGACAATGAAGATTTAATTAAATTCAACGAAAACATAAAAGAGAGCGAAGCCAAAATAACTCTCTTGGAAAAGCAAAAAGAGGAATTATCGCAGCAGCTCAAGACGGCCCAACAAAAATCGAAATTAGATCCGGCCATTTTGGACGAGCGGCGTTCAAAAATGCAGCAATTGGAAAGCCAAATATCTGAGCTGCGAAGAAAATGCGCTAATCAAGCCAGTCTCATCAGGATGAAAGAGAAAAACGACATCAAAATAAAGTCGCTGAACAACGAGATTCAGCAAATTAAAGCGGCAAAGGTATTAAACGATTAAAATGCATACGAAATTCAATGAAAATTACATGTAATATATTTTCAGGTTAAATTAATCAGAGCTATGCGCACGGAGAGCGATCGGTTCCGCGCCTGGAAGCTTCAGAACGAAAAACAAATGGCCAAGCTGTATAATAAGGATCGTAAAATGCAAAATGAAATCGTTAAAATGGAACATAAATATAATAAACATCAATCCGTATTAAAAAGAAAAATGGAAGATGCTGTTGCAACGAATAAACGATTGAAGGTACACTGAAAATTTATCGATATTGTATTTATATTTGTTTTTTTATGTTTTTATTCATTTTTAGGAAGCGCTGGATCGTCAAAAGAATTCTCAAAGACATAAAAGTTTGAATTCGGGAAAAGTGGACGCCGTACAGCAATGGGTAGAAGAAGAGCTGGAGTTGATGGGATCGCTGATTGCCGCTCAACGCACCCTCGAAGGCCTAATGGACGATCGAGGCACACTCAATATTCAATTGGATAAATTGAAAGCCGCAAATCCAAACGATCCGCATATCGAGGACATCAAAGAAGATATACAGTTACGCAATGCTCAGATTGCCGATTTACAACAGAAAATCGTAGCCGGAGATCAAGGTTATTTATCGTTTCATTCGAAAATTGGTTTCATCGTAATTTATAAATCATTCAATATATTTTTATTTTTGTAGAAAATAAAGTCAAAACAAAATGGGATAGCGTACAAACGATGATAGAAGCGAAATGTGCGCTTAAATACTTGTTCGAGGTCGCCGCAGACGCCAAAGGCGAAATCATTAATAACAAATTCAAAGAGGAAAAATTGGATTTGAAATACGACGAGTTGAGAGATCTGTACGATGCCGTTATGAAGAAATCCGATGAGCTGCAAGGAGAAATGAACATTGTGATACGTAAACATAGAAAGGAATTATCGGAAGTCGAACGACAACATGCTGAAAAGGTTTGTAATGGTTCTGCCAGAAAGTCTTTTCTAAATGTCTTTCATGTCCCTTCTGATGAGATTTAGAAGCCGTGAAGCTCCACAAATTCAAACACTTTGGACACGGTCCAATATTTGAAGGACCGACTTCTACGATTGATAATAAAAATGGCTAAACGTTTGTAAAAATCAACGAAAAATCTCACCAGATACGGAGCATTATTATATTATTGATAAGCTTTGGTTAAGCAATGGTTTGAGAATGGCTTTTACTCTATTCTCAGCGTGCTCGTCGTTGTTGAAGTTGCCTTCGACCTTTCGGAGCACACCAAAAGCCGCGTTAGTTGGCTTCGTAATCCTGGTGCAGGTTGATCCACTAGCCTTAC